>CAXKVY010005203.1:0-85588 GCA_964058915.1 Tetropium fuscum
GGTATACCGGTATTGCAATATCTAGTTCATACCAAGATATCGAGCTGCAGTGAATATATTTCGTATGGACAATCTTTATCTTTTGTTGACGAAAATTAATGAAACCAGTCGCAACCTATATTTTAGCCATTTGAGTTAATTTCTCGTTTTAATTTTAACTCATCGTCGAAGTGGTATGCCGCTAATTTTCTAATGTCGTCAATTGTTAAAGGAAAATCGTACTGTATTTTATTTGTATATTTAACATCTCATTTAATTCTTCAAGCGTAGAATCTCTAACGTTGTAATTCCCTTCCACCATTCTTTCCAATGTTTTCCGGGGTATTCAAAATGTCGTCATTTCTAGATGTCGTCTTCTATATTTAGTAGGCATTTTCATGCGAATACACAAAAAACATAACTATTACAATGGCGAACTATTCCTTAAAACTGATGAGCCGACTACTCCAAATGCCAGGGACAGATGGCGACCCATATTTTTGCCGTTCACATTGTTCATACAGCATTATATTTAAGATATAACACTTTCTACTCTGAGATAACTCTTACGTTATCTCAGCTATATCAAGTCATTAAATCAATATAATAAATCATACTAGATAATATACAATTTATCCTGCACAATAAAGTTACACCATTCACTCATAATATTTAATATGAAAACAACTTGGTAGATTAATGCTTATTGATTATAAATAAATACTCTAAACCATCATCGCGCCCTCTAGAATGTAGTAAGCAAACTTACTGACATATGGCCAACTCACCCGAAATTACCCTGTTATCTGCACTGACTGTCAACGCAATTACAATAATCTCATACATGTGCGACTGGCTTGAGTCATAGTGTGGTACATTATGACTTTATTTGCCCGACAGTTCCGATTAAAAATGTTATAAAATAAAGTGGCCGGGCCCGCGGAAAACAAACAAGAACCCCGTTTCTCGGATGCAACGTATTCCAAACCGAAACGCCCTTTGTTTACTCGCGTTTTATGTAACCAGCTAATAACTTATCAGATCGTTTTGCCAACGGCGATGTAACTAAACCACTGTAAATATTGTATTTTTAACCATGTGTGACAGGAGAGCGATAATATCTTGACACCTTATTAGGTGATAATAGATAGAAGGGTGGGGAAAGTGTAATATTAGAATAGTGTATGACCTTCGAGATGAATTTCACGCTACGAATCGAAAGAAATGTGGTCCCACTTGGGAATATAAAAACAATTCGCTTATGGATACGTTGCTCACGGTTTTTCTTGACGGGCTCAGAAAATTTAATTTATTTATAAGTCATATCAACAAGAACCCTCCACACTTAGCGATGTCCTGGGACACACAAATATTGTATTGATCGAACATCAAGTAAACATGTTGCAAGACGTGTTTGCTGGAAATCTTGATGTGCATATAAAAACAGATTGATGGGCTCTTGCTTAAATTGTGGTCCTCTGGTTAGACATATGGACGTTGCCGTTGAAATTTCTCCTTTGTGAAAAACTTTATTTTTATTCAAGAGAAAAGCATTACATTTTGTAAAGTGGCAGTCTGAGAGTATTATTTTTCATAAAATTACTATACTTTATTATTTAGTAATTGGGTCTAACACAAAATTAATAACATGGGTGAAATAAAAACACACATATGAGATAATACATAACGTAGAAATCCACGAGTAAATTCATTTTCACTGGAAAATATTGGTTAATATTACTTTCTCCTACTACTTTAATCATTATTTGTCAATTATTTTCAATGTATCTCCTTCTATGACATCATTCATATCTTGCAGGAGGTGCCTACACTTTGGTTTAATAATTGGCAAGGGAGGAGATGAAATTAGCACTTTCACATCATCAATATAATCTAGACATACACAGCATTAGGGATAAAAGAGATCTAGTAATGAATCCAAGATATTGACAGATAAAATAGACAGGTAGCCGTTGCTATTGCAGAGAAAATACAAGAGGGTGTCACTATTTTAGTAAAAGATGATCTATATCGTACGAGAGACATCCCTAATATTGGAGTTACCTAATAGGCTTTTCAAGAAGTGTCCATTGTAGTTAGTCATAACAATATATCGTCCCCTTAATACTACAACTGGTTAACTCGATTTTTGGTCATTTTAAGTTATTTACTTGTACCAGTTCAATTTTGTACTCTCTTTTTATTGCTACAACAGATAACTTCGATCGGCATCTTAAAATAGAGAAATCAAGTGACATAATATGGATATGCCCAGGTCCGACAAAAATCTGAAGCAACAAGAGTTCATTTTGAAAATCTACGCCTGGCAAGTCTTATTAAAATCTGGTGCAACAAGTGTTCAATTCGAGATATGCTCTTGTGTGATTGCTTCTTGTGGACAGAGGTTGAGTGCAAACGTGGCATGTGAGATTGCCACTTGTTTGTATATGTACTTCAAGTCATTGCCACAGACAGTGAATCAGATTCAGTGTTTCAGCGATAGATGTGGAGGGAAAAAAATTGGACAAATACGTAGCAAGTAGATATGTGCTTAACAGCTGTCCAAGAAATTCCACATTTGGAAAGTAAAATTACAAGAATGGAAAACAATTGCTAGGAGCGCAAGGGTGACAAACCATACCTCGTTCATGACATAAATCATGAGCAAATATTATATTGGAAGACCCACGCTGAAAAAAACCTTGATTATTAGAAATAAAGATGAAAACGCAAAACAGTATATAGCTTGGCATAAAATTTGCTGTATGAACTTTTCCACATCCAAACATTTCATTATGAGATTTAAGGAAAGCTTTATTGAAGAATTTAGAACTCTTAACTGCAACAGAAAAACCAAACCTAATTCAATCAATATCCCAAATCGGCTGTATCAGAGCAGATTACCTATTAAGTAGGAAAAAAACAATGATTTTTTGTCCTTGTTTAAAACTAAACCTTCCGCAATCCCTATAGAGAATAAAATCTCTTTTGAGAATCTTCCCTTTCACGATGCTAGTTCAAGAAGAAGAATTGCCACTATCTGAATCCGAACTAAGTGAAACCTAACTTGTGTAAACCAAAGAAATAAAATGTTCTTTTGAAATAAAAATGTGTACTTACTGCCAAACTGAACACTAAATATTTATGTTTTTATGTTTGAGATTTTAATTGCTAAAAGTAGATATCTTGTTTATAAACGAAAAAAAAAAGTGAAAAATTTATTTTGTCTTTTATACTTGGAAAGAGTGAGATTAATAAAGCTAGCTACCATATATTCGGAAAAAAAATCAGATTTGCTGTAATATACAATATGCCACTTTTTTTTAAAAGGGCAACTTTAAAACTTCTCTCCTGAAAAATCAACAATTTGAAGTTAACCAGTTGTAGTATTAAGGGGACGATATTATAAACATCAATGTACATTGTTTATATAGATCCCCTGACCCTAATATTGGTAATTTTATGGCATAATTGTAGTTCCTTTTCAAATAATAGAATAACATATGAATTATCAAATTTATTTTCTTTTAGATAAAATAAATGTTTACCATCTATAAATGTTAACCCTAATTGATCATATTTTCTCTGACGTGGATACATACTTGATTAAAACTTAAATAGTTGACAATATAATTTCAGATCACAATGCTCAACCATTAACCTTTAAACTGCCTTAAACTGAAGACAGAAATATTCATGTTAGAAGAAGACAATTCTCAGATGAAAATGGATTATTAGTACTATTATTGATGAAGGTATATTTATTACGGATCATTATAAACAGTTAAAAATATCGGAAAACCTAGAACTTAGATTAAGATACAATATAATAAAGAAAATCTGACTTACCTCCCATTTTAATGATTCATTTAATTTAACATGATACGCAAATAATATTAGTTCTATACTTATATCTAATACCTATCAATGTAATGAGTATGAGTTCAGCATCATAAATGCTGTTTGCAGGGAAATATCAGCAGGTCTGGTTGGCATTTATACATTCCATGCATGTATTTAGCACCTAGCGCAATTTCATTTTTCACATTTGAATTTAAAACCAATCAAAGTTCGAGTGCGAAATCTGTTTACGAAATGTGAATCGGTGCCAAATGCGCATACGGAATGTAACAGTTTAATGAGCATGCGTGCGCGTTATGCACATATGGCGTGACTGCACTATTTAAAATTTTTGCATTTGTCGGTTTTCTTCCATCACCATGGGTGATGCAACAAATGTACCATCTCACTATAAGTACTTTGAAATGGGGAAAATATAGGGCCGGGAAAATATAGGGTCAATTTATTAAGTGAGAGTGATGCAAAACAGTGGATGGAAGAATGCGTTTCTTTAACAAATACCAATTGGAGGTTATTTAAGGCCAAAACTAACACGCCACATTACATATGCAGGTAGGTATATAATTCTGTTATTGCTTAAGATAGCTAGTGTTATTAAGTAGTTTTATGTTATTTTCTCTAAATAAAACTGCAACTTTATACTCAAAAACTTTTTAAAAATAAAAATATGCGAAAAAGGCAATGCCATTAAAACCGTGACCTAATATATGTTCAATATTTTTTTACGAAATGGGCTGCTATGTCAATCTGAGGATAATATGGTTACAAAAAATCTGGTTTGGGGAAGAAGACATTTTAAAAAAAATGTTATTCCTTATTTTTAGGGAAACCCCTTTTGTGGACTTTTTCATAACAAAATTAATTTTTCGAGTGGATATTGTTTGAAATTTTTTATTTCGTAATTAATTAACGAAATGATCAATTTCGTAAATAATTAACGAAAAGCACCAATTGTTTTCCAGATAACAGATGAAAATATGAATCCAAGATATAGGAAACATATTTAAAGCTTGGTTGAAAGATAATAGCGCAACAAATTAGTCACTTGGTTACAATGTTTACTATTTTGTATAGTGGCAAAAAAAATTCTTCCTATCATAGAAGCATTAAACGTTCTCCATAGAAAGCTTTATTTGGGGTGGATTTCCGGATCGGCTTGTTTTCTACTAATTTAGAGCCTGAAACTATTAAAAACTATAGACTCTGTGTCTATAGTTTTTAATAGTTGGACGATTTGGAAAGGATTTTAAGCAACTCCTCAGTTTAACTCTTCTGGTGCTCTGGGGGTACTTCAGTAGTTCATTATGGAACATTTAATGGATTACACTATTAACATCAATGAAGACGAGTATTTTACTAATGTTTATAGAGAAATCAAATCCACAGTGACCGACTTAAATAGTACTGATGACAGCGTATTATTTACCAATGAATTATAAGAACCGACAGAAGAATATATTATTACGATTTAGACGCCAATCTTGGATTAATAATACTTTATTCGTCTAGTCAGCAAGTGCCATTTTGGAGAATTTCTTGGAGAAACTTATGATTTAAGGCTCATTCGATTCGGAATGACATTAACTTTTGGAAATTTTTGAAGTGGGGCTGGTAAAAATTACAAAAGATAAACAATTTATTAAAAAAAGAGGGGGGGGTTCGTCTTTCGCAAATATCTTAAAACTACTGCAGATATCGGAAATTGAAAAAAAGATCCTTAAAGAGCAGGAAATCCCCTATAACAAAGACAAATAAAAATGAACATCCTGGAACTCTACCACCAATATTTATAATTTTAATTTAGAGGTGATATAGGGCTAAAAACGGGGGATACATTAACAATAAAAGTTATATAAACCCATTAAATATAATTATTAAGAAATAAAAAAATTACATACCTTTTGGGTACTTAAATAAACAATAATCTTTTTATGAAACTTTTTTTTATTAAAAGGTAAAAAAATTTTTACTTCAAATCGCCAATTTTCAAACAGTTTCTAGATATCATTCCGAATCGAATAGGCCCTAAATCATAATTTTCGTTACAGGCTAAGAAAAATTCACCAAACTGGCACTTGTTGACTAGACTATATATTGCTGATGATATTACTACAAAGGAATTGGCGAAGAAAGATATTGGAAGTATATCCCAGCCGGAATTTGTTAGGTACAATAAATTAAATATAACTGACGTTCCCACTCAAAAATTTATAGGGTGTGATCAAAATAATTCAAGTGCTTCAATTTTCTAAAATGAATCAGAGTGAAAGTGTAATTCACGCAAAAATGAAGAAATAGTGAAGAACCAAAGTGAAGGACGGGCCGGGGGTCAAAAACGAGCTGCAGAAAATATGCTGTAAACCACCAATAAAATATTAAGACCTCTTCATATCGGCCAGAACATTGTAATTAAAGTTCCTAAGTAGATAAAGGACTACTAGGTACATCCCAAAAGAACATATATTAAGAACCATAGTGAATATCACCAACGGAGTTTATCAAATTGGTACCACACATCGCTTGCTGAATCGATAGTTTTCAAGAGATGGAATTACTGACTTCCAAACCAATGAAATAACTAATATTGCTGAAGGAAAATCAATTTCCTTAAGAGAAGCTCAGATTATTTAAAATTTTGAGGACAGGGATTTAAAAATTGTTCCTGCAAACCAATGTAAACTAAGCAAGGCACAGTGTCAAAGCAGTAAATGCTTATGTTTTAAAACTCATATGAAATGTACTAGCAAATATCACAAAACGGACCATGCTGTAATAAATAATCAAAATCTATAATAAATAATACATAATTTGCATTTTAAGTAGTATAAACTGGTCAAAGTGGGTGGGTATGGATAAGTACAATTCGCCTTGCATACCGTCAGTCGTATTATAATACGGATTTTATCTATAGATTTTATCTAAAACAATGGCGCGCACGTTATAACCATAAGACTAAGGAGCGGCAGGCGTATTATAAGGCGCCTAAAATTATCAGTTAAATTGTGAGATTCTTAATTATTTCGGTAGTATTTACTACAATAAAACTACGCGTATTATAATAAGCCTGATTTTTTTTATTAAATGCACACATAGGTGGTTTTAAATATGAATATAAATAAATAGAGAGTTATTGGATACATAAGCTACTTTCCGACGGCAACAATAACATGAGTTGCTGAAAGAAGGTCTTATAACCCATTGTCAGAAAATATGTTCAAAGGAGGTATTTCCAGGGCAACGTTATATCTGCAACTCGGGTGATAGTAAAATCCTGTACATTATTTAAAAAAAATCCTTATTTAAACTTAAACCAGAAAGTTAAATAGTGGAATAAATATTCTGAACGCGTGAAATAATTACAGAGGAGGAGACTTCATATATAGCCGCCTAAATGTTGTAAAGCCACAGTTTACTATTCTAAATAAATATGACCCAGTTCGCGATTAATTTTCACGCGGGCGCATCGAAATTTACGACTAATTTGCGGCAAATCGGCCGAACGCATGGTCGATTTACTATCAATGGACTACTTACTCATATGTTAATTAATAATATATCACGGTTGGGATTTTATTTGAAATGTAAAAGTTGAATTTTAATAAATCTAAACTGCCGGAAAGAGAGCAGGAGGTAAGTAATTACTGTTCCTTTGTGCGGCTACGCCATTTATGTATATTTAAACAAGGGTTTTTTAAATTACTAAAAATATATGTTATGGAAAATATATGAGAACGAATGCATTCATATCCATCTAGGTTATATCCAACTCCTGATGAAATTCTGGTGTAGTTTATCCGGATTACTTTACAAAGAGCTGCAGCACCATTGAGTCTATTTCCAACTGGACCCTGTTATGCAAAAAGGAACTAAAATGCAATATTAATATTTGAGATAATAAAGGAAAATGGTATGGGGTTTAAATGAAAATAGTTACTTACTACTAGTTACCGAGTGCATTATTTATAAACTCTTGTATAATAGATGAACAGAGTAAAATTTTAAAAGATAAATTCAACAGTCTACTTCTAGATTTTAAAAAATCACTTGGTTCCTTGTTCCTTATTTTTTTAATCAATATAACACTGGTTCTCGGGTTCCTAGTGTAATTCGCCATTTAATCCGTCTATGTATAGTTTGTAACATAGAAATATGAGACATAAAATGTTTGCATTTGAGACACAAAATGTTTGCTCCCGCAATGGGAGATCGGGGCAGTATTTTTCTAACAAGCTAAAATTGTCACTATAAAGGCGCTTTCATTCAACAAGTTGTTATGTTTTGATAGAATACTAATAACTAAACAATTTTAACACAAAACCCATCAAACTATTACACTAAATTAAAGAATAACTGTATTACTTCTATTTCAAGAATTATTATTGACCCCACTTTACCCCACACTCGATGGTATTAGACATCCAAATGAATGCCAATGATGCCGATATGGCACGGCCGAGGAACGTGTAAAATAGATCTGTAATATTTGAATGGGAAACATTTATAATATTTTTAATCGTCTCCGGATGATGCCAACTTGGTTGGCGAAACGTGCGTCGAGCGAAGTGAGAGTGTTTTGGTGTTTGTGGAAACTCCGAGTGTTATACTACATGATAATGTCATAATGTGATGCGCGATGTATATAAAATAATTTGTTTTTCCTTCCTGGAAATTGGTTATACTTGACAACGCTGGTAAAAATATGGTAGCACGGCTCCTTTTATCGATATAATGTGGATTTTTTTGCTCGTTGTTTTTATGTCTCATATTTCGATGTTACAAACTATATTCATCAATTGTCTCATTTGCTATTTATGTCAGTGTAAAATGCTAAAATCTGCTGGAGAAATGAGGTGCAGATAACTTTGTTTACCTTTTAGTTGCAGTTCATCATCTGGTTTGCGATTCGGCCATAGTTGTTCTAGAAATCTGAAAAAGTACGCCCTCTACTTGAATATTGTTCTCTTCATTTTTTATGTTTATATCCTTATACTATGTATTTTAGTCGTAGTTTATCTCACCGAAAATGTATTTTTTTTGTTAACTTGACCTTCATACGTAGCCAGCTAATGTTTACATCATCAATTTTTTTCCGTTGATCCTGTTCTAATTTATTGGAATGCACAAATACATTTTTCTCCATTTCCGTTGCCATATTATGACATTTTTCTATATTTCATAATAGAAGTGCTGAGAATTTTTTTTCGTTTCGTGATTGCACATGACGTCTTCAAAATCACTATAATTCGGAAAACAACCATAACCCGAAATTAGAAACTTCAACCCAATATTCCTTAAATCCACTCCTCTCATACGTTTAATAGAGGTAGTATTTTGATGTTCGTACCGATTATCTCCCTTGCATGAGATAATTGTCACTCCAAAGAAAAATATTTTCAACCAATTCAGTTACCGTGTTATACTCTTCGCTGCTAAAGTGATCGAAAAAATTAAAATCATAACTTTTTGTCAGAGAGCCAAACTCTTGTATCATTATGTAGGTCATCAAATTTTAAAAACTTTCGAGGTGTTCTTCCGTCTCTCTCAATGCTGCGTTTTCTGTTAACAAGCTGTTGCAAAAATGTCCAAACAACGTAAGATTTAGTAGAAAAATAGTTTTTAGTTAGTAGAAGGATTGTTTATTGTTTTTAAGCGAGATCCGATAATAAATGCCCCACAGTGGTGTCACAAAATATATTTAAAAAATAAATTATAGTTTAAAAAACGTAAAAAATACACTCTTTAAAGGGAAACCGAACTAATAAGTAAATAATAATGTGCAAATCAATATAATTAAATAATTTTAACTAAGTTTAAAATAAAAAGTGATGGACAAAAAATTATTTTATTGTATTTTATTGTAAAAAAGCGTGGGTTGAAATATTTATAACAATTGATATCATGCAGCAATTGATATCATGTTTTTTACGTTAAATACCCACATCTGCCATGAATATGCTACAGAATGTTTCACATTTTATAATTTTCGCTAGTTAAATTGGATGTTGCCTAGACAATTTAGTTTCTAAAAATTTGTTTCCAAATACCTAGTCACAGTAACATAGTTTTTCAGGAGAAATGATTTATAAAGTTAAAAATTTGAGTACAAATATGTAAATCCTTACAAATATGTAAATACGTATCCCACCCACCTATCCGGAAGGTGCTTCATCATCCCCTTTTGCTTCAGAAACCACCATCTAATGTGACCTTGCGCTGGTTTTTTTATTTTTCTCAAAAATCATTACTCTGACGAGGAAAATAAATAGGACCTAAAATATTCGGTATGAATTTCTACATCATTTATATTCAATAAACTTCTTTCTATATTTAACTCAACTCTCACAAATATGGTATGAAAAAATAGGATATGTTGCTAAAATTAGGCAAAACCGAGTAAAGTAAAAAATATCTGGAAATACATTGACCATAGAAAAATGTTACATGAAAATCAGATTTTCCTACACAAACCTGACTAAAAAGACAAATTAATATGAAAATTTTGTTATTACTACTATGTCTCTTATATTCGAGCCTGTTTCTGCATCCCCGCTGAGGTAGAGCTCCCGGCGCTGGCGCGTTTTTTTAAAGTGGTTTCCCCTTGATGCCTAATCCACTAAAAACTAACAACTATTTATTCAATAATGGAATTATCTTTACGTAATTCTTCCTCTACCACTGAATTAAGACATCTTTGACCATGACAGTTGGAGCATATTGTTGAACACTTCAATCCAACCGTAGCACAACCGCATCATTTTCGGCAACCCTATTTACAACCACAAAATATTAATTGAAGGCTAAAATTAGGAGCTGATAGCTAGCAGCTGGTAGTTAGCAAATTTTTCAAACCGTCTTTGTAATAGTTGAGTTATAATTTTATACCGATTATTTTAGACCTATTCATTTTCTTCGCCAGAGTAACAGTTTTTGAGAAAAATTAAAAATACTATCGCGAGGTCACATTAGAGGGTAGTTTCTGAAGCAAAAGGGGACGAAGCCCCCTCCTGAGAGGTGGGAACTCTTTTGATCTGTATTTGGATGTCTATTAAGAATCTGCACCCAAATTTTTATAACTTTATAAATTATTTCTCCTATTTGCCATTTTAATTGCTAATTTAGTGTGACTATACTCTACAAACTTTTAGAGTTTATCAACAGGTTAATTTGGCTTATTTTAATAATATCTTAATTATTATCAACATGTTCGAAATAATGAACTATATTTTTCGCCATAGTAAATTATATGTAGACATTGAGAGCATAATAATCTCCTCATTCGACTAATTGGGTTAGTTTCGCCGGTTGAAAATCACCACAAACCTATACTTTCATCGGATGATTTGTGACTAAACAATTTGATCATAAATTCCAACGACGACTCTCGGTGGTTTTGTATGTGGCTTTGATGGAATCTAAGTTGACGCCTTTTCTAATTACGCGCAATTCATGTCGAACTGCCATGTTCAGGCAATTGGACCAGTCATATAATCATATTTGCATTGTACTACTAGCTAAATTAAGGGCTTAATTAATGATTACACATCCACGCGTTTTAACAAAAAAAGAAACCCCAGCATTCATTTCATTATGTTATTGAATCGTCAAGGAAATATATTTATCGGGATAGATTTATTAGGCACGTGGTTTATCTGTGAACTGTTCGGTGATTAATTGATACGATTTATCATTTAAAAATGCGGGAGATTATCTTTTACGGTTCCAGGGCATCATAGCCATAATGGCAATGCTTTAAGAAATGTTTACATGTTATAAAAGGTTTCAAAACACAATTTTGGGATAATATTTTGTTAACAATTTGATCTGCAAAGCGTTAAATTTTAGCATCATTGATCATTAATAATACTTCAGGTTTTATTAAAGTTCGGGAATTTATAAACAAAAGTGATTATATATGGAAGATTGTTTTGAGTCCGGAAAGGCTTTCGCGGTTGTCAAACTGCAAATTACTAAGTTCTCGGGTTTAACCGCGTCTGAGATTTGTTAAATAAATCTCGACGTTTCGGCACCTGCTTTGGTGCCATTTCCAAGAGTCAGGGGGGGTTATTTTATGAAGAGAAGTCTCTGAGGAGTAGGCAGATGGAGGCCCCAGTATCGAACATCTCCTTACACATCCTAACGATTAGCTTAACCTTTTCCTTCCAGTTCTATATTATGCTGGTATTTATAGTCGCACCTTGAATATCCCTCACTTTCCAAGGGTCCCTCATCGCAAAATTAGGTTCTATAGACTTTCTTGAGTGCAATCCGGTATAAGCATTACACAAGGAACTTCATAACCTCCCTTGAGGGATGCTTGGGTGACAACGCAGACGTATTGGCATAGATCATGGATTGCAACCCGTCATTTTGACATATGACACAGAGAGCGTCGCTGCAATTTTTTGGTTAGTTTATAAAA
Organism: Tetropium fuscum; assembly: GCA_964058915.1. Lineage (NCBI taxonomy): Eukaryota > Metazoa > Arthropoda > Insecta > Coleoptera > Cerambycidae > Tetropium > Tetropium fuscum. Next base: position 12,260 of record CAXKVY010005203.1, read on the forward strand.
GATTATAATCATCTGGAGAAAGTGTGTTATTGCATTCAATAACAGCATCTTAGTCTATCAACAAGGCTGCCAAAAGTCATTTTTCCTCTTCTGTGAACGTCGTTTTTTCCATCACGGGAAATGAAACACAGATTGAGAGCTTCAGAATAAGTAAATCGAACTAATGAACGAATATTGGCGTTAAACACTACACATCTGACTGAAATACCATGTGTTGATTGACGTTTCGCGCATTGATTTTCAGTGTAGCCATTCATCTAGATGAAGTTCCTAAAAATCAACAAAATACCCCCATTTATTCTAAACATTCCGAGGATAGCCGGACTTGTGACTATATAACACAACATCCAAGGAACGGCCAAGGGACACTAGAGGTAATATCTGAGTACCCACTTGAGAAATGTCTATAAATACGGCCATTAGAGATCCGCCATCTTGAATATTCATTTTTACAAAAATATTTTATCTGTTACTCCAAAAACCGCGAGAATCGCTGCAAACTATAGAGGCAACATTTATCAGCTATTTTGAAATTCAACAGATTCATCAAGGTAGCAACTTTACAGACGAGACCCGCATCGGAAAATGAAACGTCCCAATATGTATTATAGAAAATAAGAAATTAAGTGCCGAATTCAAAAATATGCAATATACGTAAAATAGAAGGAAAGGAAAGTGCTGTATTGGCAAAGATCGAAGAATCGAACATATTAAATTTTGTAATATCCTAGTTAAATATCCGGAGCGATAGTGAGCCTTATTGAGCCCCGGCAGCTCGGTATAAATATTCATATTTATAAGTGACGTCTACAACTGTTTATAATCGAGGCAGCTGCTAAAAGAGTACAACAAATGTTAGTTTGATCAGCAGTTTGCAGTGCTCATGAAAGTAATGTCTAAAACTATTTACAGTTGATATAACTGCTATAAGTTCCTCCTCGCATTTGTGATTTGCATTAAAATGTTTTGCATGTTCTACCACATAAGTAATATCTAAAACTATTTCTAGTCAATAAGGCTGCTAAAAGATCATGTTCATATATCAATATGTTAAATTTTTCATTTACACAATGAATCAGAATTTGATTGGTAGATGCTAGAGGTAGAGCAAAAAATATTGCATGACAATAATTACTCATATCTGTAATTGTTTGCTTAAATGAAATTATTTTCTGAATACTGTTTATTTTCTTACTTTATTTTTTTTTCATTTTAATACAATTCTTCTACAAAAATTTTGATAAGGTTGTATCATATCGGTAATTTAAGAATTTTCAAACGAATGGATTAATAATATTTTACTAGTCCTAGTTAGTTCTATAAAGACAGACAAATCTCGTCCTGTGTTTGGCAAGATTTTGAAGTATGCTGAAGGTTATATTTTAACGCAATCTTCTCTTCCCAATGTGTATCTATTACAATATCACAGGATATGGCAGCTACGGTACTAATTACTGAAACCAACATCCATGTCTAATTCATCAATGGAGATATTGCATCTATATGTCGATCCATTGACTATCTGAATTGACTTAGATAAAGCGCGTCGAGCTTTACATGTTCTACAATATGCCATCAATCATGCGGCATTTACACAGTGAAATCTGTCCCTACAAGGACCACCGCTGTCGTAACATGAGATTATTTTCTAGAACATTAAAAAATTATATACAACAATATTTTATACAAAACGGAAATACTCTACAAAACAAATAATATTGAAGTAAACATTGTCTACTTTTCAAATAGCAGAGTATATTAAAAATAAAAGGGCATTCAAAATGCCTACAAATACTCGAAGGTAGAGAGGCGAAGTGTAGAAAAGTAACTAGCGAACTTCTGTAGGTAATTCCGAAAGTTCCAAAGCGATATTAAAAATTGAATGGACCATACCAGGAAATGGAAGTATCAAGTGGGTTAGTCGCTCCCAGGAATGTTATCAAAATGGCAGGGCATTATGCGGCAAACTTCTGAATTGTGTGTATATGTACAATGTCATATAGATAAGGCAATGGACCTGGCTTGAGGCACTAACCTACCCAGATCTCGGTGGCTTTTCAGCGGCAGAGGCCAAAGAAATGGCCGAGCCGGCAGCCGATCCGCCGCAATTATCTGATTTGATTATGTGCCTGTTTCACAAATTTTCTGTTTTATACCTTAAACTTTGACACTTTGCGCATTAGCAGATAAGATTCGCCCTCTGCTAAAAAGCTTTCCGGCAGTGGCGTCGCAAGGCTTTCTCGTTCGATTGCGTATTGTATTCAGGGTCACATACTGGTAATCCTTTAGGTTTCTTTCGTTTTTACCAGATAGACCATAATAGTATGTATATGCTAATTATTAAATACGAAAATGTATTTTTCAAGTCCCTTGAATTTAGCGGTTCGTGCAAATATTTCGCCAACATTTCTGAATATAATCGGACACAACTCCAACGTATGTAATACTTCATATGTATAATGAATTGTAGTTTTCCTTATAAATCAGTTTCAACCAGATCTCACTCTAGTATTCAAGCCTAATGGGGAATTATAATCTAGGCCGAGGGCGTATTATCTTATTAGGTACTCTATTAAGAGGCTGCTCATCCTTTAGATCCTTGACAAACTGAAAAATTAATATTGGTCCTTCGAGCCGGATGAGCACTTTCAACCAAACCGTTGTTTCTCAGATCAATGCTATTTGGAACTATTAAAATTTTACTAATTTACAAACCAACAATTTTTTCATTTTCGTAGCCAAAACGAAGTCCTCCGCGACTAAAAGCCTTCAACAGTTTCTACATAAGCCCCATATTTCAAGTGCAAGTTCTATGTATATATCTCTTAAGTATTCTATTTTAGTATGTATTATGCATTTATATAAGTTAATTAGTATTCAAAATTATATTGATCGTAAATCTTTTCTATATAACATCTAAAATCAGGCTATCGTATTACATTACATTATTTAGGAATTTATACAGGGTGTCTCACGATAACCACCTACTGGAATATTTCAGAGACTACTTGGATTTGATTTTTTTAAATTCAGGAAATGAAGTTGTCGGACAGGGAACATTTTAATTCCTTCTTCACTATACTCATTGTGGGTAATTTAGGGTATCTCTCATCAAACAATCTGTAAGTTCTATTTATTATATTATTTATTCTCTATTAACACAGACCTTGCATCCTATGCAAGTGTATTAAGCGTATTGAAAATATCAGGCACAACTTTTGTTTACTGTAGTACGCTGGCGGCCATTTGAAAATGCATGATTTTTTTTGATATTGTAATGTGATCTTTTTATATTTCATTTTGACACTTATTTGAAACTTCAAACAAATGTCAGTAATTAACCCCGTAATTTGCAAACCACTTTATTAGTTTTCAAGTTTTAAAATGCCGCGGCTAACTGAACCTGAAAAAAAGCGAGCTGTTACATTGCTTGAAAATGATTGGTCATTACAAGCAGTTGCAGATGAGCTAAATGTGAGTAAGAGTTGTATATTCAAACTCAAACAAAAATGGAATGCAGTAGGAAACGTTCGCTAAACGTAAAATAAGCACTGTGGAGCAAGACAACCTCTTCCTAGACCATCTTAGAACAAATCCCTTTCAAACAGCAGTGATGGCCTGTTTCGGCCGAAACTGAGTTTCCTGGATCTGTGAGGTCTGCAAGGCGGTGGGTTAAGGGTTCAGAGTTACGAAATTATGCGGCAGCAAAGAAGGTATTTTTGGTGCCAAGGCATAAAGAACAACGTCTTAATTTTGCGAACCAGTTTCTCGGTAGGCCCGACGCCTTTTGGAATAATGTCATATTTTCCGACGAAAAGGTCTTTCAGTCATGTCATGAAGAGAGATATATTCAACCTACTAACCGGAGTGGACGTTTTTCCATCAATGTTTGGGCATGGATAAGTTCCCTAGGTCCCGGTCTTTGCTGTAGGATAGGAGAGTGCCTTACCGGACAGAGTTGTTACATACGCATATTGGACAATATTATGCTGCCGTCCGTCACTATGTTGTATCCTCAGAATTTTATTTTCCAGCAAGATAATTGCTCAATTCATACATCAAGAATTGTAACTAACTGGATTAATGTAACTTAATTTTTATAATTTAGTTTACTTTGAACATTTTTGGGACGTTCTTTGTTAATTTGGAATTTTTTTGCTAAAATAATAATACACTTTTTAATTTTGATAAGTAATAATTAGACAATTGTGAATGTCATAATGATGTGTCATTATGACATGAACCTCAAATTTCAAAGTCAGTTTTACAAAGATCAAATATAACGAAATCTGATATAATAGTCGTGCACTTTCAAATGGCCGCCAGAGTACAGTACTTGATTAATTACATAGTTCTTACATATCAAAATAAAATTTGTTATCGGTCTGGGGTGACGGCTGGTAGAAGTTGAGGATGATCATTATGCTGAAAATGAAGCATTTATTTAACCAAATGAAATAGTCGCTAGGGGAAAAGTTCAGGCAAAACTTGAGGAACTTATTTTCAAAAGGAGATGTCGAAAATGGTTCTCGTGCAATAACAAAGTCTGTTTTATTGTTGCACGTGTGATCGCCCTCAAAATCGACTAGCGTCTGATATTGATGATTACATGACTCGGTATTGTAAATTTTAATACATAATATATTCAAGTAATGATTGTGTTAATATAACTTTAGTAGGTGCTGACTAAGTAATATTGGTTGTGGTTGACGCCGATTGCAAAACGTACATTAGGAAAACAGATAAGAGTCAGCCATTCTGTTATTGGTCATTGATATTGTACGATATGTATTGTAAAAATGAAGATAACAGATCTCTATCAATTAAACCAAAACCAACCAGAAGACATTTAATTTGAAAATAATTAAAATGATAGGGGAGGCCGGGGTATAGTGGGGTACCGGGGTATAGTGGGGTAGCGCCATTAGAGCCGGAACCAAGAACAGCAGTACACCGGCGTAGTGACGATGTGACCAGTTCGCAGTGCGCAACGGACCTCCATTAGAACGGGACCCTCTAGATCGACGGCTGTTTGTGACTCGAAGCATACAAGAAAACGCGCAGTTTTCTTATTTATTTAGTGGAAGTTGGCCGTGAGAACACGTATAAGGTATTTATTCTATAGTTATCAACATATTTCTTACATACTGAGGTGTAACTTAGGCTTCCTTTCATATTAATAACACGACTGAATGCGATTAGACATAAGAGCTACGGCCATGTTTATTTAGCTACGTCATGTGGGGCAAAGCGGGATAGTCTACTAGAGGCAAAGTGGGGAACATTTATTTAGTACCCCACTATGCCCCACGTAAATATGTAATAATGTGTTCTAGAAATGTGTGTTCTTTCATTACAGCACAATGGTTAGGACATATAAACGAAAAACAGAACAGCATTCTTGGTCCTTGGAATCAATGCAGAAAGCCGTCTATAGTTACATTTCCGGAGAAATGGGATACAAAAAGGCAGCGCAAGTATATAATGTCCCACAAACTACCCTTGAACGTTATGTTTTAAAGTACAGGGGTAATCCCGATGAGACGACAATCAGAAAAAAATTGGGGCATTACGTAACTGTGTTCACTGATGAGCAAGAGGGTGATTTAGTAGCTTATATAAAATTAATGGCTGACGACGAAGATGCTGAATGTATGTATTGTGGTTACCTATGGTCTCAGTCCGATGAAGGGTGGATTAGGTGCAGAAAGTGCAGTCGTTGGGCCCACTGCTCGTGTGCTGGTGAAGACGAGGAGGATGATGAAGCTACGCATCTTTGTGCCATGTGCGCTTAAGTGTAAATATATTTAAATATATTAAAACAGAATGACCAGAATGTGATGTTGTTTTATATTTTTGTAACCTTTGGTTAAGTTCACCATTAAAACATATTTTCCCAGTAATCTGTATGATTTTCTCAGTAGATAATCTATACCCCACATTGCCCCACAAGGTACCCCACTTTGCCCCCTATAAGAGGGCATAGCGGGGCATACGACATTTGGCAGAAATGTTTTTTTTATCGATGATTTAGAGCTGCCACAGCGAAAATATAATTGCACGTTATGCACAACATACCAGGTAAGCAACTTAGCTGATAAAGCGGTCTTTTAACATTATTATAATGTTTTTATAACTGATAAAACCTTAAGTACCCCCACTATGCCCCGGTCTCCCCTACACGTCTTAACACTTGCAGAACAATCATCAGAATGGCTAATCATATATTGTATGCTATTTAGTTTAAAAACTTCTATTAAGGGCACCAGTTACACACGCATAATCCAAACATTTAGGACCTCCTGCAATCCTTTGAGTTCCACCGCTCGTAGCATCCATCGATATCAGTTAATATAAACACATTAACTACATATGAGGCTTTTTTTATTTAGATAATAATACTACCTATTTTTCTTTTGTTGTAATTGACGATAGTTACAAACGTGTTTCCAGTTACAATTTTTCAAAACAGAAAATTGTAACCTATCCGTATGCTACAAGATCAGGATCTTGCTGACTGGACAGATGAGTATGCCACGAACGTTTTCTTAAAGACGGCTCCCATACACCCCTACATTATTTTCAATACTAAAAATAATAAATTTAGAATGTCAGTATTTGATTACGATTACCATAGTTTATTTTAATTAAGCTATGGGTGTTATAACACTCCTATGCTAGGTATATTGTGCACTAGAATATGGAAAAGTATACAGTACAAAAAATATTATGGTCTAAATTACCTAAAGTCGGGAATAAATTTCCACTCCACTCTATGCACTTAAGCCACCTTGAAAGTATGGGAAGCTTACGGATCTAGCTATTGAGATAACACCTAATATTTAGACGTAGGTGTATGAATTTAATATTTTTCTATATACTGACATATATTTATGTTTCTGCTACATATGCTGCTACTATTTCTTCTTGTTGTTGGACGCCAGTGCACACCAACTTAGAACTAAATGTTGGATGGATGTATCAACAATTGAGAAATGAATTTTGTAGAGAGTGTGTTTATTTATTACTATTATTACTATTTTAGTTTGAGCATGAAATGTTCGGCGGAGGTAAAGATAGAACCAAATATACCCGTGAAGAAAGGGGTACAAGAAGAAAATAGATATAAATTATGGTAATAATAAACGAAAATGTTTTGTTGATAATTTAGTGTTTACTAAACTTTAACACATTAGAAAAATTAACTTAAAAAATAATAGAGAGTTGGTAAGCTTAAATAGGAAACACATTTAACATATTTTAAACTAATTTTATTTCGGTAAGCTTAAATAGGGAACACCTTTAACAAAGTCAATTGTTCATTTTTTTAAAGTTTCTTAACCTAATTTTGTTCCTATCCTAACGGAGGCGCCCTTAATTTTGCAGGCGTTTGTAGACTTTGATTTTTACATAAGTATCAGTTTGAAATTATTTCAATTTCGCGACAAATATGTATATTGATGGCTGAGTAGAATAGAATGATTCGTTAAATTTCGCGAGGAATGATTCACACGCATTTGTAGTTCTTGTGACAGATTTTTGTTACATAGATTGATTTTTGAACATAGGTCGAATACAAAGGTCGACACATAGGTCGAACATAGGTCGACACATTCTCTAATATCGTTTAGGTTTAAATAGGTAATAGAAAAGTTGTAAAAAATAGTGTAGTAGGTAAATGTAACATCCATATAAACTTGAGACATTTCACATATTTGGTGAATATTTATTTCACACGAAAATACTGCCATATGTTGTTCTACACTATTTAAGAACAAAAAGTCTTCTCCTCTACACGTTTTGGGTTTGTAATTTTCAAGAACCTCAACTACTTCGTCTATATTGTTCCGATAACGGTCCCGGCAATACAGACTGACTCTCCTCGTTATTTACAGTTAAAACAAAGCCGCTGTCTTCGCCTTGGTAATTGAAACGCTGTCTACCTCGGTCTCTATAATCGTGCACTGCTATGCAATAATAGTGTTACGTACATTCTGCAGAATCAACAAACGTTTTATTATTGATTAACATGTGTTTTTTGGGTGCCTCGTCTCATTTCTATCTTGGCAATTGTATTATGCATTGGTTGAGTTTGAAACTAGGTCTGTACATTACTAAATATGAAAGAGATTGATGAACTTACGTTGTTCTTATATGAGTGGGTTTAGGATTGCTATTTTATTTAATGATATATTTTCAGGAAGTTCCAAAAAAAATATTTTGCAATCAAAAATCGAACTGTACTACAACACTAGATCGTATTCAAAACCTGTCTGATTAGACCAGCGTACAGCCAGTGAGAACCAGATAAGTGAAGCCCTATAACCTTCAACTGTTACACGTTGTCGTCCAGGGAGTTCCTAGGTATCTCGGAATACATTATGGCCACCAATAATCGATAGATCTTCGCGCTCGGAAATAATTGATACCCCAAATCTTGTTTAGTATTCCATTAGTGGGGTTAAAGTGACGGTATGACACGTGTTCGGCTAGATGAAACATAAGCCGTGCGAGAGCAAATAAGTTACATGTCATAGTAAACAAGGGTGTATATGGGCCGAGATTATGCAGTCAAATGAGATTGTGGAATATGCATGAAAGCCGTCCTGGGACCAGCGTACACCTGGATGTAGACGTACACCCCTGTCGTCCTTCCAAAGCCCTCCCAAGCCCAGGCGATAGGCCAACTATGATGATCTTATTACTGTTACAGTGAATTCGTAATGTGCCATCAAACTTATGGCTAAACATCCTCAACTCTGAACTTTGATCACATGGGTCAATATTACGTTTTGCATCGACGATCTCTGAAATATATTTTCGTCAAGAATTTTTACGAAGAAAACTTGGCAGGAAGAACTGGCAGCAATCTGAAACAAACACTTCCATGTAAACCGTCGAAATAATGGAATTACAGCGGCGAAAGTCGCTTAATTAATTCCGAAATTAATGAAATTTACCGAACTTATTCTCACGTCTTGCTACAACTCGGTTAATATCAAATACTATAGTAAACGTGACGTATAGAATAGTCAGTGGAACCTTGTTAATTATATTTTCCAAGAGCGATTACGGCCTGGTTGCAAGACGCACGTCCGACCGAAACTTCCTCAACTTCTGGCGGTATGGTTAGTGTATTTTTTTTTCTTAGCGGGGGACAGTAACTCCATTAAAAGTTAACTGTAATTAAGTAGCCGGAGCGGCGCCGAATTTTATAACCAACAAGCAAATTAAATGAGAGTACTGAAGACATGCAAAGTTTCAATGTCCGAATGATTACAGTCCTGGCAAGGTAATATAATTAATTGTGTAATGTCCAGCATGGTGTAATTCCTATAAATCACTAATAGATAGTAAGTATATCACGACAACTCGGTCCACTATCGGGCCAAAGCACCGTAAATGGATTACCCTAGTATCTCTGTGAAATGTGACGCAATCTATTAAATGACATATACATGTTTGATTAGCTAATTGAACTCAGGTGTCACTAAATATACCATTGACAATACCTAGCCAACTGAGTTTGGTTGACTTCTCAGGTCAAAAGCCGTAAAATATTCTTTTAAACCTTACGCGAGGTAGGGGATTTTTGCTCTCATAGTGTAATCAATCGCTGATGTAGAAAACGTATTCAAATGTAGGTACGTGATGCAATGTAATCGTGAATTTAAAATTACATTTGGTTATTAAACTATCAATTATATATATATATATATATATATATATATATATATATATATATATATATATATATATATATATATATATATATATATATATATAATGTGTGTGTATGTCTGTATGTGTATAATAAAAATGATATAATAAACATTAAAACCGCACAACCGTCGATCTTAACGGAACCCTGCTCTTACACATAACATGAAATGTAATAATCCTATGAATTTTATAGTAATAAATCAAGGCAGATAATGGAAGTAGGAAAAATTACATTTCCACACATGATACTCATATACAGTGTAATTATATTTTATATGAGAGTCGGATAACTAACACGAGTTTTAATTCAGGCTCGTACCGGGAATATGGAAAAGCTCCGCATCTATTTTGCACAATTTAAGCTACATATTCTATAAACGAATTATTGGTCACATTATTGGTCTAATTACCACCTTGATACAAATAATATTGTAAAAATTATGAAGCTATTAATTTAAAATATAAATTTTATCACCTCATGTAAAACCGGTCCTGTGCCTCGTGCTGAAAGAGTTAGCTTATTATTTCATGAGCTCATTTCATAACAGCATCCTATATCCCATAGAATTAGGTACAAAGTGGCTGCTGAAAGCCATCGAGCATGAAACCGAGATGGCAGCCATGCACAGTAAGCCAGCTTAATTGATAATACCCAGTTACAATATATATATATATATATATATATATATATATATATATATATATATATATATATATATATATATATATATATATATATATATATATATATATATATATATATATATATATATATATATATATATATATATATATATATATATATTGTATATATATATATATATATATATATATATATATATATATATATATATATATATATATATATATATATATATATATATATATATATATATATATATATATATATATATTGTATATATATATATATATATATATATATATATATATATATATATATATATATATATATATATATATATATATATATTGTATATATATATATATATATATATATATATATATATATATATATATATATATATATATATTGTATATATATATATATATATATATATATATATATATATATATATATATATATATATATATATATATATATTGTATATATATATATATATATATATATATATATATATATATATATATATATATATATATATATATATATATATATATATATATATATATATAATATATACATATATATATATATGACTAAATTTTGAAACCAATAACACCAAGAAACATGTACTTCATAAAAAAACAAGATTTCTTATTCCGATCAGTATGAAGGATCTAAATATCGATAACATTGAAGCGGCCCGAAAAGAACTGTGACGTCACAAACTACAATATTCGGTAGCTGTTGCGCCCGAAAGCGACCGAATAAACTATGAAATCGAGTGGTCGATTGCTGGGATCTCCCGTAGCCGACCGAATCGGTCTCCCCATCGTTTGGCCTATAGTTTGGCTGTGGCCTATAATTTACATTTCACGACTTTGAACCTGTTTGGAACGGTTCACTCGCGCGTGAGACTTTAATAATTTATAACAAATGTATTATTGTTAATTAAAGCGTCATATTTTACATATCCTATTTTTCAGTATGATAGAACATATTTTTGGAATAAAAAAATGGGAATGTACCTTATTAGACTGGCTTCCTGGGCATAACTGCCAGCTGGGTTTCTTGCTCGATGGCTTTCAGCAGCCACTTTGCATTACAAATATTTAATCCGTCGTTAATGACATTTGATAAAGTGAAATGTCATTAGCGTAAATATAGGCAATTCTAGTTGCTTTTGAAATGTATTGGTGATCGTATATGCAGATATGCACCCCATTATGAAAATGAAATACAAATTAGAAATGTTTATGAAAAATTAGTGGAAATCAAAGGAAATTTTTTTAATTATTTGGAAATTTAATTTAATTATTAATGTCTTGCTTGATTTAGTCATATATATATATATATATATATATATATATATATATATATATATATATTGTGGGACACTCAGTATACGTATGCATATACGAACCACTTAGTTGTTGGTTCGTTTCCGTGTGTATGCGTCCAGATATAGCACTGGTAAGTGTATCTTCCTTCTTATTCGTCTATTTGCTTATTTCTCTATGTAATGGAATGCTACAAACCCAAGATTACTTTTCACAAAACAAATATGAATAGCAAAGAAAGCTAATATATATATATATATATATATATATATATATATATATATATATATATATATATATATATATATATATATATATATAGACAAAAACAATTCCTGTCTACAGAACCAGCCCTTCGGTAATTGCTGCCCGGCGATAATATTATTGTTAATCTGGTTATTCGGCAGGATAATTTAACTGAAAATTCCGTAACGATAATATTTTGTTTATTTGGTGGAGGTAACCTGATTAAGTAAATTAAGCAATAATGTCGTACATGACAAACACGGGCGGAGCACCGCACAAGTGGTCTGCAGGCCTACGGCCATAAATGAATTCCAGTCCTTTGGAGCTGAACTGGAATTTCCAACAGTCGAGCTAACGCTATTATGAACACGCAAACATACGTACCAACCTACATAGTGGCCAAAAATATTTGTGACAATTGTTGGGGTACCTGTTCATTATTTAATTAATGTCAGCTCATATTACCTAGTTATTCCTGAAGTGGTCAGGACGTCAGCTTAATGCGTGCGTTTTGTTTAGAAAATTATTGGATGGTCAAATGATTTTTCATTAGGGTAGTTTGTTAAATCGGCCTTTATATTTTCAACTTTTTGTTTGACCAGCTCACGGGTCGTTGATTGTAGCGAATGTATCCTCTTGTATCTGTGTATCTGTTAAAGTATTTTTAATATAAGTATCATCCTGATAAGTGCATTTTATTTATTAGCGAGTGTTATAACACTGGTAACACCCCACCCGACGATGTGGCAACATCGCATCTGGGTTTTATCAGTAAACAGTTGTGACTTCTGCTTGGGAGTTAATAAAGTGTAATTGGATTGTGGTCAGTACCACTTATTATACGAACCTAGTGGCGTTACAATATTAAAAATGTCTGGCCTCACAGAACTATAATTCACAATTTTCAAAATTTCTATAATTCACTATTCAATATTTCACTATTTCCGGTCAAAAAAACCGAAATTACCACCTACCTTCACCTACTAAGTATAAATTTCTAGGACTGACTAGGCCTAGGAGGGTAGTAACTGCAAGAATAAACCCCTAGCGAACCAAAATTAATATATTGGTTCACAGAAATACAAATTTCTCTATTTTCTATAAAAAAATTGAGATTATTACCCAAATCCACCTAGAAAATGTTTCAGGCATCCGCGAGGCCTAGATGGGTAGAGGGGACAACCCCAATCTAACAAAAATTAATATCTAGGCAAACAGAAATTGAAATTTCTCTATTCTCGTACAAAGAATATAAATTAATACCAAAATTCACCTAAAATATGTTTCATGCACTCGCCAGAATATCTCACAGAAAAGAAATTTTTCGATACTAATTTTAAAGTTCAATGCTTAACGCTAAAACAGTAAACTCTATTTAAAATTATAATAAATCTACCCCTTTCACTCTCTCACCCTTATAAAATATCGCGATTTTTTAAAGAAGCTTGTACTTATAAAAATTTAATAGATACCTCAAATAAAAGTCTAGAACAGTTTGGAATCTGGTTAATAGGGAAATTTCTGTGGGTCTCTATTTTTGTTATATAGGGGTTGCTCCCACTACCCTTCTAGACCTTGCGAGTGCATGAAACATATTCTAGGTAGATTTAGGTATGATTCTCCAATTTTTCACCCGAAATAGAGACATTTGTATTTCTGCGAGTCCAGATATAAGTATATGTTTTTTTATATAGTGGTTATAATAGTTTTATATTTATAATTATTATGATTATTTTTAATTATATATAATCCTACTACCCTCGTCTTAGGCCTTGAGAATATATGAAACACATTCCAGATAAATTTACGTATTCTCGATTTTTTTACTGAAAATAGAGAACTTCATATTTCTGTGAGTCTAGATATTATTTTTGTTAGTTAGGGGTTGTACCTACTAACCCCCGAGGTCTTGCGAGTGCATGTTCTAAGTTCTAAGTTCTAAGTGCATATTCTAAGTACATTTAGGTAATAATTTAGATTTTTGTCATAAAATAGAAAAATTTCAATTTATGTTAGCATAGATATTAATTTTGTTTAGGTAGTGATTGTTCCCTCTACCCATCTAGGCACTTCGAGTACCTGAAACATATTCTAAGTATATTTAGGTTTAAACCTCGACTTTTTTAACCCAAAATAGAGAGATTTGTATATCTGTGAACCAATATATTAATTTTGGTTAAGTAGGGGTTATTGTTATAGTTAGTACCCTCTCGTACCTTGCGGTATTTAGAAATGTATTATTATAGGAAATAGTGAAGTTTATTTTTCTGTGAGGCCCGATATTTTTAATATGTAAATATTGCTCAAACTACCCTCCTAGGCATACATCGAGTATCACAATGTGCATTGTGATAAAATTCTGGGAATTCCATTTTTTCTTAGAAAGTAACGTAACTGGTGTAAAGAATATGTTTGCAATATGTAAAGCGTTATTAATTATTATTAAGAATTGTTCAACCTGCTGAAGCTAACGAATATATTTTAGCCTAAAAAATAAATTACGTCCTGTGTTTACTCCCACACAGATATTCAATCGTAAGCTCATGGCCATTCGGGAATGTTCGGAAAAATTATTGGTTATCAACTTAATAATAAAACCGACCAGTAGTTGAATTACCGAAGCATCAGTCATCGACTGAAATACAATGAACATTTCTCAAAAAATATGTTATCTATGGACTCGACAGAAATGTAAGCCAGTCGTGTCTGGTATTTTCAATACGCCTAAGATACTTGCCTAAGATGGAAGCTCTGTGTTTTATTATAGCCGAACTACCTACCAGGTATGTATAGGGCAGGAAAATAAATTTTGAACTCGATAAAGATGTAAAGGCAAGACATTTGGTGGAGACGTTGCAGTTACCAAAAAATGTAAAAAATTCTAGCCCCCTCCCCCATTTATCGAAAAATGGGGGAGGGGGCTATAATTTTTGGGATGGGATTTTTTTGTTTTGTGCCACATTGTATTATATACTTATACGAAACACTGTACCGCAGCAAAAAGAATCTAGTGTACATAGTTTTCGAAATAAATGGACAAAATTGAAGTATCAATATTCGATATAATATTGAATATAAACCATGCCACTTGTTTCAATTTTCCACTAATGAAAAAAAAATTGTTCTAGTCCTATTGAATGTGATCTTGATGATTCAGTATAAATACATTATATATACGATTGGGTGAATAGTTCTAAATTTTTATTAATACATTCCTCTTTAGCTTTTTGTAAAACTGATGTTAGGATACATGCGGAGGTTCAGGATTACTTAACTCGATAATATTATCGGCTAATTTTATCCGCGTTCAATTCAATGAATGAATGTGTGATATGTTTTCCTATACTATACACTGTTTAATCCAAACTAACATACCTAACAATACGCTACTTTAGAGCTTTTTCATATTTGGTTTAGTTTGGTAAATAAATTAACAGTTTTAAAGGTGCAACAAGCACTAATGTGTGTGAAATTTAGACATTTACCTTTCGGTTTTAGCCGTTTTTCAAAACGAATTAGTTAACTAATAAATTTAGTTAGTTAACTAACTTAATAAAGTTAGCTAACTAATAAATTAAACGGAATTAACAAGAACATAATTCTGCAAAAGTTAAAACAGAGATACAATTCTCGGCTAAGTGGTATATTAAGAATTAACTGTCTTAATCATTAATACTTAATGTGATCAACGCCGTGCCGTGCAGTGGGTGCTGTTTGAAAGGTGTAGTGCATGTTGAATGTTTTCAAGTTTCAGGCGTCAGATTAGCGCTTTAAATGAAAAGTTTGATATTAACTTTTCATTTAAAGCGCTCGTCAAATATCAACATGTATTATGAATAAATACAGTTCTACGTGAATCTTTAAAATTGATACCTAAATCCGTGGATAAGCATAATTATATTAAAGAATGTTCTCTATGTAGCAGGCAATTATGATCACGATAGCAAGAGTTGTCCCTACTAATGTCAGCAAACAAAGATATGCAAAGGTAAAACCACCTACGTGGTGACATATACAGATTCTGTCCACAATCGTGGCGTTTCTCTGTACTTTTGCGCTCGAGGGCAATGAAAAGGCAAAAGTAAACGAATGAAAGATACCATGACATGAAAATAAGTGCTCTAAGCTCGCTTTTAAATATACTAATATTATACATGTGTTTGACCAAATATCACAAGGTATGCCTACAGCAATAACTTATCTAATTTGAAATGGGTTATAGTCCGTAGTCCATATAGTCGTGCCTCATAAAACACCTTCAATTAAAAATGGGCAAATGAAAGGAAGTCAGTCACGTAGAAAAAAAATTATGATCGAAGACTACGTTTGATTTTAATGAATTTGCTAATTTTTATTTTTTTATAAGGTGTATAAGATGGGTAAGCATAAGATTCATAAGAGTGCATGTACAATATGTACATACTGTACATGTAATAGATTTAATATAAACTAACAAAGAACTTTAGATAGGTATTTAACCATATATATATATATATATATATATATATATATATATATATATATATATATATATATATATATATATATATATATATATATATATATATATATATATATATATATATATATATATATATATATATATATATATCCATATATATATATATATATATATATATATATATATATATATATATATATATATATATATATATATATATATATATCCATATATATATATATATATATATATATATATATATATATATATATATATATATATATATATATATATATATATATAGATATATATAATATGAAATTTACTATTTTCCGTACATACCTTAACATGAAATCACAGAGCAATTTTTTAAAACTACACGATTCGCAACAAGTTCCTGTCACGAGCAGAGCGCCAGAGCCGTATACCGCGAAAAATTCAGAGATTTAATTAAACAGGCTGGCACGAGCGCCCATCAAGCCAGTGCTATCTATAAAGCAGCGTAAAATAATTTTTTATTGACGCTCAATCAAATTCAGTGTGTGCTGATAAGGTTGTCACCAAACAATGCCCCGCAAATTGAGTTGTTTGCCTCCCAGAACAGCTTTGCGCCATAATATCGTTTTTTCTGTGTTAAACGGTTTCGTCAAAGCAAAATATGCATGAGCGAGTGTCAACTTTATTACCCGTAGAGCGTGTTAATAAAGTAGCGAAACAAATGGGCTTTCGTCTCCATAGATTTTTAATTACCCGGATTCTCTTACGTTATATGTCAACGCGGGACAAATTGCGGATGTTCGAAAGACTTGGCACAGCATCCAGAAATGCGTGTAAATTATATTTGGTTTATCTCGGATGTGCTATATAGAAAAGTAAATTATGGTTAACGTTTTTTCCATTTCGTCACGACACAGTTGAATTTCCACTACCTCAGATATTTGGAAGTGAGTGCCTATCTTAGACTTTGGTGTATGCTGGCCCTCATCATTGACTGGAAATTTCATGCTTCCAATCACATGGAGTCATTATTTGGAACTGTCCAATTCTTCTACATATTATTTTTTAAAAGTGACAAGAATTAGACGGTCTTATATTAATTATAAGTATATGATAATAATAATAATTATATATAATTATATTTTTATTAATATATAAAAATTATAACTTATTCCGATTTGATACCCCTGAGGAACCAGCTTTATTGATGTTTTTGGTAGTTGAGGGCAACGAAGTCTAAGAGTAATGTGGGGTAATTTTTTCTAACACGGTAACTTCTTCTTTACTTTCTGTGTTTCTTTTATTAGACAGTGGTTCTAATGTCTTATCAGTGTATTAATTTTCAGCACTATTTTCCAATGCTTATCACATCTATTGTCACAGCCCCATGAGACATCCCCTTTCACATTCACAAGAAATTAGTTTAAGTAGAACTTCTGAAGCTGTGTAGTCAGAGGTACAGGACTATTTTCATTCTTCTTTCATGTTTTCTGAATAATTTTACCTGCTCTACTATTTATTGAGTATACAGGGTTTTTCACGAAATGTTTACCCATTAAACGTATCTCGTAAACGAATTGGAATTTGATTTTGAAAATTTGGAGACTTGCGTTTGGTCCATGGCCAACTAAAAGAATTGCCAAGGCGCATAATATCAGTGTCGAGTGTCCGCTAGTCCAGTGTTCTGTCCCCTTTGAATTATAAACTTTATTTGCTGCTGTTTTACTTATATGAAGTACCTATACCTAGTATAATATCTGTGTTTTCAAAGGAAATTCTATATTGGATTATTGATTAGGAAAATAAGTATTACATTTACAAGTGCGCGTTACCTATTCCCGTTCAATGAACTTTTCGTTTAAAAGCTGATTTGTGTTCTAACATTCTAACCTAACATTTTGCACTGTGCCGCTGAATTAGTGATTTGAGTGTTTGTGTACAAACTTAATTTTTATTTGATTAACTAACAATAAATTATCATGCCATGTATGTATAGTGTGGAGGGGTGTAAATCGAACTATCAATCTTAAAACAATGATAAAACTGTCACATTTTGCCTATGATAAGGAGAAAAGGTCCCCAACATTCCCACTGGCATGACTAAACTGAAAAACCCGAGAGTATGTTTTAAACATTTCGAAAAGAAATTTGTTATTAGAAAAGATAAACTTGTACAGAATGAGGTTAAAGAGTCTGAAAGTATCGAAAATTGTCGTCAGATGATGTGCCGACAATTTTTGAAGATGTACCACGTTGTTTATCAAAGAAGACACGCTATGTTAAAAAACTGATAGACGTAGAAAAGAGCAACTAGGCCAAGATACCTCCAAATTTTATATCCGTATGCAACATTTGAGCCGAAGAATAAAAAGAATAATATTACAAATAATCAGAGAAGTTGAATTTGTTGGTTTCACCATAGTGTCAGTAATATCAGATAATGGCGTAATTAATGTTTTTTATTAACTGCATTTCGTTTGTTAAATGTTGTAGTCTCTAACCTTTGATCGCTCTGATGATCTAGATTACGTTTTTAATATTTGATATGGAACACATACTTATGTGTATTAGAAATGTCTTAAAAATAGGGATCTTTAACATTCCTCGGTCATAATTTTGCGTTGGGTTGGAGATTGAACATTTTGTGGTGAATATATTGCCGAAAGCTTAGACCGTTCTCTCTCTGGGCGGGCTGTAGTAGTTATTAACCTCTGCAATAAGTAAATAATTGTATATTTTGTAATTGAATTATGAAATATACAATTACAAATTATATATTTAATATTTAATTGATCATTTCGATTTTTCCATTTGGTTTTAAATCGATATTAATTAGTCATATTTTATGTTCATGTTTGTCATGATCACAAAACACTGTAGTATAATGACAGATGAATGCAAAAAAAGGTTATTGCAGTAGTGCAATAAAGTTAGATAGTTGGTATATGATATATAGTTCAATAAAGTTTTGTTTCTTGCATGAACTAAGAAAAATATTACTTTGGAAACCATAGTTCATGCCTCGCGTTATTTTACCTTAATAATACCGGTGCCTTCGCCATTTCTTACACACGAGAAACTTATTATTAATTTACGCTAATTATTATTTAATTAATTATTTATTATAATTTTATATTTTTTTATTATTTTATTTTTTATATATTTATATTTATTATAATTACATATAATAAAATTATATATAATGTATTATATAATTATTATTTAATTAATTAATAGGCGCTAATTATTAATTTACATTCGTCTACAGTGTGTATAAATTTCACTGACCGCCTAAAGGAACAATTGCTTTTGCCATATGAAATTCTTAAATTTCTCAATATTCAATTAAAATATCAAATTCCACAATATTATATAAAAGTTGTATATATTATTTATGAAGGTCATAAAAAATTATGGTGCATTCAATAATATAGTATAAGCCAAAATATAGAGAGTATAGGCCATTTTTTAGAGAAAATTGTGTAGTTCAATTCATTACAGAATACAGAATTCACATTATCTAATAAATTCACATTTTAATTTCTCATTAATAGGAACACAGTTAATTAATAGATTACACAGGACACATTCATTTTACAGATGTGTACTGTACCCTTCCAATATCCTTCGGTCAATTCAGACGAATATTTTTTTATAAAGACGTATTCAATTCATGTCTAGACGATTAAATGTGCCTATTTACTTACTACTTAAGGTGGCTAGTTAACAAGTTTAATGTCGATAAATTACAGTTCAGGCAGTCTATAAATAACAGGGAATGCGAGATTAATTAGAAATTTGACAGGCTACGATTAAGATAAAAAAGGATATGAATTTATCGGCAGGGTAACAGTTTGTTACAACGTATATATACATAAAACTGTCCAGGGTAAGAAATTTATGTACTTGAGTGAATTATTCGATGTCATGCTTTTATAAAGATGTACTTAAAGACAGCACCCATTTGAATAAATTGATATTTGCATACAGAATTTGTGTAGGTAACCATGATTTTGCACACTCCCATGCGTAACAGCAACATTATCAGTTATTTGAAGATTTACGTTATACTATTAAAAATTATAAACATATTTATAAGCAGTATATGGAAAATGTCAAAACTCCCTTCGATGTGATCCACGAAATTTTTGATCTTCTGTTCATGTTAAAAATTCAACGTGCATGCTCAAATAGCACCTACCTGCAGAGGCCGCGGAAATTCCTTTGTTCTTGGTTTCTAAACTGTTTTTTATTTTTCTAGATCGAATGAGTATTATCATATCTGCAATTTCTTTGTAATTACATGGTAAATCCCTAAAGAAAACATTTAAAAAACCTGCGATAGTAACTAATGAACTAGTGCTAAGTATTGTAAGAAACAAGTCACCACTGGAAAACAAATGTTTTGTTGGATATTTGGTAAGGCTGCAGCAGAATATCTGAAGCGAGCTCGAGCTCCAAAAGAACTTTATCGCCTTTTTCTTTTCTTGGAATTCTATCTCAACAAATATCGTACCGACTGTACTCTTCTTTGTTTCCGAAATGTATCAATAATTTGTCCCGAACGTTGATTCCTATTGCTACGAACATTTCTTATAAAAAGCTGTTCTGCTCGAGCTCCAATTATATTTTTGCCCTCCTTGGCACGAAAGATTAACATCACCTGTTTTAATCATCAAACTTCTTTTTAGGGTTCCGTACCCAATGGGTAAAACTATTACTAAGACTCCGCTGTCCGTCCGTCTATCCATCTGTCACCAGGCTGTATCTCATGAACCGTGATAGCTAGACAGTTGAAATTTTCACATGATTTATTTCTGTTGCCGCTATAACAACAAATACAGATAAAAACAGAATGAAATAAATATTTAAGTGGGCTCCCATACAACAAATGGACATACCTGAATCTGTATGCTAATAAATGCCGGTGTCGCCGGTCGGACGAAATTAATTATTATCTTAAGTAGGTAGGCATTAGATATCATAAGTACGTAGGTGTACGCAAGTACTTAATCTAAGTCAGTACCCATAAGTGGGGCTCCCATACAACAGAAATGATTTTTTAGCCGTTTTTATAGATAATGGCACGAAATCCTTCATACGCGAGTCCGACTAGTACTTGGCCGGTTTTTTAATTTGTGAACCATGCTCTGGCTAACGCCCTATATTCTAGCTACAGTATGTTGCATAAAACCGTCATTGAACAGGCGAATACATTTTCTTCTTTCTTTTATTGTCAATTGTGATATTATACCCCTGCTTATATGAAAATTGTACAATATTTTTCAATCAAAACTATTAACATGAACAGTATAAACACAATATTTAGATATTCTACTGCTGCATTACCAAATATCAAACAAAACATTTTTTGTTTCCAGTGGTGACATAATTGTTACAATACTTAGCCCACCAGTTCATTAATTACTACCGCAGGTTTTTTTAAATGTTTTATGTAAGGAATTACCATTTAATTACAATGAAATTGTAATTATGATGATACTCATACGACCAAGAAAAATGAAAAACCGTTTCGAGATATTTATCTAAGGTTTCCCTTCATAGATTTAAAATATTAAAATTATCGTTATCATTTTAATTATACAGGGTTTTCCACATAGCTTATTTAAATTTACTTATTAAATATTTTCCCAGGCACCCTGTATTAGATATCACAATTCTAGCTCCTGAGTCAGAGGCACGCAAGCTTACTCTAAAAAAAAACAATAACTTACTTTGTTTTTAAACAGTAAGAGATGTATTTCCAAAAAAAAATCCTAATTTCAATAAAACCCCCGTATATTCCAAAATAAGCCAGATATGAAAAAACTGCCAAACTTTTTTTTCTACTTACCCAGTACAAATTTTTTTGTCGATTTTGGTTTTCCTAAATTCTTGGTGAGAATGAAATTTTGATTTATTGTATTTATTCCTTTTTGGAGCACGATAGAAACATGATATTCAGGCCATTTATTACCAATGAAATTTCCAAAAACGTCCTGAAAACCGTATTTTGATATTCCATATTATTCAGAAGATATATGCATATATCTTCTCAAAATTACATTAAAATTTAGAAATATTCCAACCTATTGGCCAGCAGTTTATTTTAATGCTGGGTGGTCTTTAAATGCTATTGCCAACATTTTTCAAGTTAGCAAAAGTTTAATTTTTAAGCAAGGTGAGGATTGAGCAATGAGCATACCATCATGAGGAATTGTGCTTAATGTAATTACTGGGCCCTTAACAGTTATTTTGAACATTTCACTCAAAAAAGCAACTTTCTGGATGTATGGAAGGAAGATAAAATATTCAAAATAACAATTTCAATTCAAAATAACAATAAATTGATAAATAATTGTCAAAATAACAGTGGTTGGTAACAGTTCCACTGTTATCAACTTAGTAAAATAATTTTTATTCAGTAAAACAGTAATAGGACTTTTGCTAAGTTTATTTCTCAGGCCTAAACAGTCAGCAGGTTGATGCCATATACGTACACAAACTTCTCAAAGTCCCATTTTATAAGCCACGTAAGGTTAATCATACTATTGTAATGCACAAGCTTGTAGATATAGGATTTAATGGTACACTGGTATAACTTTTTGCGTTATATTTACGTAATATGTTTCAGAATTTCGGGCATATGGATTTATTTTAAATTTGTAACTTTTTAGCCTCATCTGGAGTCCCGCAGGGATCCACATTAGTACCCTCATTATTTCACTCTTGTATTTTACATTGTACTCTTCATTATTTTTATTAATAACCTGGCTTGGTTTTACGGTTGCCACTCCTTTATGCTGATGATTTGTTATTAGCAGGAATAAATAGTTTGCAAAATTGTACTGTTTTGCAGGAGAACATTAAAATGATAAATCCACAAAGTGCTATTAAATTTAGGCTTGGATTTTTGAGAATCGAGTAAATTTGTCCCCTTTGAAGTATTTTAACTGTATCTCAAAAACTATGCCTTTCTAATATATACACATATACGATTTTTTGTAGATAATCAAACCTATTGAAATGATAAAAGTTGCAAAGTCAAAAAATATATTTTTCAAAATAAGTCAAAAACACCATTTAAAAAAGTGAAAATTTCAATACATGTAAATAACCAAACAAATAAACAATCAAACAAAGAAATAAATAATTAAATAAATAGGGTGTGAAGATATTTTTTCTGTAGGAACTTGCACACCAGGTAACGCCAATATCCTATTGACTTAGTGAGACAACAAAATAGACAAGGATTTACATGCTAACGGGATTAATAGTGTCAAAGCGTGTGATCGCTCTAGAATATTAATGAATTTTAGCACGTTGACAAGACACCTACTATCAGTAATTTATTAACAAGCATGTATATATGAATATGAGAAAAGCAACAGCCGCTAAATATTAATTCTGTTTGTTTAGTGCGAAACAGTAAGCACCTGGTGTTAACATTTCGTAAAAGTGTAGAAGATAAAATCAAAATGCCCTAGAGGGTTGCTCGCTGCGAAGTCTGAAGTCATTATATTAAAAGGATGAGCACAATATTAATTTTTTTCTTTGCTCTGTGCCATTGAATTTAAACGATGCGGAAAGTTGTAGCGGTTTACAAAATGCCACTGGCCGAAGTGTGATAGCCGTGCTTTACGAGAGAGACATTTACAACATAAAAATTCCCCGCAGGTCGAGTGATATTTTGTTGGTGTAGAAACACGACTTTAAAACATGAAATTGTATTAAAAATTATGAATGAAGAATAGCAGCTAACATATATGTTTAGGTTCGAAAAGCATTTTATGAGCAGATAGTAAAATAAATGATTCGATGTTTAGACTAACAGTGTCAGATGAGATGCATTTCTTTAGGGAATTATTCCGTTCCAAAGCGATTTGGATTTGGATACCTATTTGAAAGGAACTTTATATACAAAATTCACCCTCCTCTAGTGCGACGAAAAAGTTCGCATTTAGGTAAGACAAAGGACTCCGCATTATTCTAGATTTAATGGAGGAGAAATTCTATATGATTGAAATACGACACTGAATAAGAAAGGTATACCTATATTTTAGTTAAATTTAAAAAATGGCGGACTATCTCAGTATGCGGTGAATATGTTATATGATACTTGAACTGAGGCGCTTCATTTGATGTGATTCACGTTCTACTTACAGATATACAGGAAGATGGCATTTTCCCGAGAGCAACGATCGCGATTCGGTAGAATTGTAGTTGAAACAAAATTATTGATGAACTATGCAAAATTAATCCCAACCACGTTTTACATTTCAACAATTATATTTTTTCAATATATTTTCAACTAATCGTATAATCTAAGACCACATACTTTCTTATAGGTACAACTGATGTGCTCGGGGAAAATAGCGACAACCCACACTTTGGATAATATTTGTTTTCTAAAGAATTCGCTGTGTGAAGAACTAACAAGCCACTCTAAACGCGATTAAACTAGCAGTCTAGTAATCACGTAAATCTACTTAGAAAAAATATTTTTTTTCTGAAAAAAAATGCTTTTCTCTGAAAAAATTGAGATTTTTTATTTTGCCACCTTTGCCGCTGGCATCACTATTTAAAGATAAAAATTAACTATAGCCATTTTTGCATATATCTTGTTTCTGGTTGATTATACATGATGATACAACATGAACAATATCTATTCTTACGGACGTGTCTATAATTTTACTTTCCTGCACGCATTTTTTTAACTAACTTCGAAATCACGGCGCGGCGTGTCGGAAAGTCAAGTTTTCAAAACCAAATACGTGCAGGAACGGAAACTTTCAACGTATCTGTAGAAAATACTTATTTACGCAACAATTGCAACACTTTTTGTATGAGTTGCATATAATATGTTTTCTACGTTCATGCAAAATCCAAACAAATGTTTTATTGAGGTGGCATTAGCAAATGTAAAGTGTTATGTTTATGATGGTCATGTTCACAA
Source organism: Tetropium fuscum (assembly GCA_964058915.1). Classification (NCBI taxonomy): domain Eukaryota; kingdom Metazoa; phylum Arthropoda; class Insecta; order Coleoptera; family Cerambycidae; genus Tetropium; species Tetropium fuscum. Next base: position 37,627 of record CAXKVY010005203.1, read on the forward strand.
AACACTGTAGTAGAATAACAGACGTGTGCAATAATAGCTATTTATCTAACCAGTTGGGAAAAGTACTATTTTGTGTAACGAGCAGATTTCTGGGAAAAGGATGCGAGTTACACAAAATAGTGTTTACCGACGTGTTTCATACAATATTTTTTCGAATTTTCACCAATTTTATATTTTATGAGAAGAAAACTATGAATTTTATACGTTTAAAAACAATCCAGTAGGTTGTAACGGTGTGACAGCTCGTCACTTTCATAGCTTGTCAGGTCTAAATAACCTACTATGTTACACAACCTTTAACCTACTACCTTTACACAACCAGTTACGTAATATTTTACTTTTCGTAACTGGTTGTGAAAAGTAAGGCGTTTCCTAACGTCAAAGGGTTTTTAAAAGTCAAACTTTACATGTCAAAATTAGAAACAAATTTTATTGCACTAGTGCAATTTTATGTTTATTTTATGTTTGTCATGTTCACAGAACACTGTAGTAGAATGGCAGACGGGTGCAATAAAAATGTTATTGCAGTAGTGCAATTAATAAAGAACCAATTTTTGCACTAAGTATAGTTCAATAAAGTTTTGCCTTATTAATGAAATTAGGCAAAAATTAAGAGATGTTTCTTCACCCGAGGATACGGTTCAAGAGAAAATCAAGGGCTAAAAATGCATTCAGTGGATACAAAATGAGTCAATCTGACTTCTTTCCATTTGAGGAATTAGGTAAGTCTCTTGATAAGAAGCAGCTGGCAGACAATAAAGAAAATATAAATTTTCCCAACCGTCGTTTCTTCAAGTTAGAGGCCAAATTTTCTGCTTTAATGTTTACTCAACATCTCATTAAATATCATCGAATAATTTAAGCTAGTTAATATTGGAAAAAGACACCAGAAAATACCTCACATTATAGACCTCAAGGTATTAGAAAGAAAATACATGGACCAGGTAAAACCCAAATGGTCCCCATAATCAATTAGTTTTATCTTTTTCTTTTTTAACATCAAGACAGGATGTTTTCAAAATGTTGTCCATTAACCTCCATATAATAGAACAATCGATTTTCAAACTTTACCAATTTGCAAAAAGCTTGCATTTGCTGTAGAAATTGTCAAGGCTCTGCGGAAAGAAGGAAACTTTTTAGTCCCGAGGTTCAGTCGAGCAACCTTGTGACACAATTCTTGCAACGTAATTATATAAAAATTTTATTGGGAAACCAACTGGCCCTCCTAAGCAGACCTTATGCTATGTACACGTATTTTAAAGTATATGATTAAAATTCATGAAACATTTGAATTTCTTGCAGATCATTTGTTACATTTATCGAGCCTATATCATTTTTATCAAATATTTATTAATTCGGGAGACTTGAAAATTTGGTATGGTGCAATCATTTTATTTATCGAGTATCTATTTTATGTATTGTTGAAAATATTATATATTTAACATATTATATTTTTATCCAAAATATAATATGTTAACAAGCACGTAAATTTGATATCAAGAATTTATTACATTTATCGACTGTCTATTATTTTTATCGAATATTTAGTTTCTCTTCATGCGTTGGGATAAATTAACTGGAAAATGTTGGGGATAAAATATCGAGTATCCATATTTTTTTTTGACCTTTGTTGGATTTGTTAAATAAATTTACAATATTAAAACGTCTCAGATGTGATGCTGCTGAGCTTTGTGAGCACTATAACAAGTGTCTTGTTCCTTTTTGAATAACGGATATTTCACTTAGGATATAAACAATACTCCAATATATACTCCACTTCTCATTTAAATATTGACCTGTTGAAATGTACAGAACTAGATCGATATCATTAAATCTAGTAAACTAGTTACCGCGGATTTTATTTAAATAGCCTTTTCCAATATCTAAATTTGGCCTAAATCTGTAATCCGTTAACCAGGTCAGTAAATACGTAGGGTTTTGTTCGTTTAATATAATGCGCAAACATCAGCTAAAATAGTGAGTTTAACAAAGAGTATAGAGAAAATAAATAACATTAAAGGTGAAAAATTGTTAAACAATATCTTGTTGACCAATATGCTCATATAATCCTCATGTAATATTATCCTAAATTGTGTAATAAGCTCCTAAATTGTGTAATATTTTTAATCGTTTCAATTGGGAAATTGAAAAGCAAGAGAAACAAACATAAAATAAATAGCATTAATGGTGAGAAATTATTAAACACGATCTTGCTAACCAAGAGGCTGATATACTTTTATTTTAACATCAAATCAACATTTAAATGTGTTAATAAATTGTGACCATAATTCCTTGCAGCTCTTTTCTATTGTTTACAATTTTTTGTACGGCCTTTTGTAGCTTTTTGTAGGTTGCCTTCGGGTACCGTTAAAGCTGAGGTAAAGAAAATTGTATATTATTTTTAATCGTTTCAATTGGGAAATTGCAAAGCCAGAAAAACGAGCAGCAAATAAATAATAGTAATGTAATCCTTTTATTTTAACATCAAATCAACATTAAAATGTGTTATTAATTTGTAGCCATAATTTCTTTTGGCTCTTTACCATTATATACAATTATTTTCACGGCTTGGGTTGCCTACGGGCAATGTTAAAAGTGGAGTGAATTGTGTAATAGTTTTAATCGGTTCAATTGGGAAATAAAAAAGCAAGTTCCAATTTTCGATATACAGAGATTTTATAGTAAAAAATAATGCGAAAACTACTTTTACAACTGTCCAAAATATTATACATTAGTTATTGGGAAAATCACAGATTCTATTAGAAGCTATCAAGGATCATCATTATCGCTAGGGAGTCAGTGAAGTGTGACACGCTGGAACCACAAGGGTTAAAGCTAGTGCATTGCGTCCTTGTATGCTCTATCTCGCCAAAACAGAGCAAGCGGCAGTCTGGTTTCCTATATGCTAACCTAGTTATTACCAAATACCAACATATCATTATTGAAACTTCTGTTCCTGGGTTATAAAATAGGTTTTACTTATTACCTATGAATAGTCAGTCTTTATTAGTTGTCTATTAATGTTGTTGTTAATGTTGTTTATTAATGAAACGTTTCCGTTGAACAATACATAAAATTCAATCTCAAATTAAGGCGCCGCGCCGCACCATCTCGTAGTCACTGAGAAGCTCGTACTGCCTAAATAGGCCAGGCGGCAAGCCATAAAATAAAGCCCAATAAGGAAATAATTCCAGGAAATCTGGAAATTGATTTACTCGCTTTATTTTATCTTGTGATAGATATACCAAGTTTTCCCCCCTCGACCTAGGTCAGCGTTAGCCGCCATATTACAAAAATGGCGTCGAAATTCAGTTTTTTGCGAATACATCCTAAAATATTAACTTTTTGATAAAAATACGTATTACCAAAATCCGCATTAAATTTTCTACAAAAAATACGACGATATTTAACTGTAAATTTGGTTAATCTTTCATAACTCCGCTAAAATCGATGTTTGTTTTATAGTTGTTTTCCATTACTTTTGTAGCACTATGCATATTTCTTTTATTTTAAGGATCACGAAATGATAGTAAGAAATTCAGCATGTACTTACCTAAAAAATTAATCTCAGAAAATATACAATACCCGTTTCCACACCACCTTGCCGTAGAGATTTTTTTGAGGGGTTCCCCTGTAGGCCTAATCTGCAGTAAAATTTAAAATCTATTATATTTTTCTTTGTTTCGTAGATGAAGGCTGACTTTGTTGGTATATTCTATACTGTCAGCACTTCCACACTCGAACTCAGAAACTACGGTCTGGTCTTGGGTCGTTAGACGCTCTAGGTCGACGTTATTACTGTCGTTTTCCTCTACATCTTCTACATTTGTGCAGGCTTGTCCTCTGCAATTGATGCAGATTGTGGAGCATTTCAATACGATTTTTCTGCAACCGCCTTCCATTCTTTTGAACACGTACAGGATATTGTGTTTAAAAGTGACGCTGGAGCCGGGGTTTTGGTAGTGGTAATTGGAACCAACCCATGTTTGGACTTTCTCCATCCCCAGTCCAATTGCTTTTTGTTATTTCCATAACATGTTTGTACTTGATGATATGTTTTAAAAGCATGTTGACGGGCCGCTGCCTGAGTTGGTACGCCTGCGAGGCTGAAACGATTTTTCGCTTGACTTTGCGAACATTTGGTACCTTATAATGTATCTGGTATGTTTTCATCATTGTTGGATCCATAAAGCGCTGCGATAATGAGCTGTCCCGCTTTATCCTCCTCATCTGGATGTGCACTTGGGTTTTTGAAAACCTTTGCAGCCTTTCTTATCTTTTTTGATCACCTTTACAAGTTTCATTTTCCCCTGTCGGAAAAACGATGATATTGTATCACACCCACTAAACGCGTGTAAAAACAAAATGTTGTCTTATACTTCCCCTCTTTATTTTTCCTTTGCCCGATTTAATAAAATAAATGTTGATTCGCCATATAATATGAATCGCGATAAAAAAATCGATTTTCGAGGTACGATTAATAAGATTATCCAAATTCGGCTGAATATCTTCGTAACGGTAAGTTCTAAGGTAAAGTTAAGAAAATTTAATGAGGATTTTAGTAAATAAGTATTTTCATCGAAGTTTTCGGAAATAATCAAAAGAAACTCAATTTTGACGCCATTTTTGCAATATAGCGGCTGACGCCGACCTCCCTGGAGAGGGAAAATTTAGTATATCTACCAGTAGATAAAGATAAAGCGATTACATTCATTTCCAGATTTCCTGGAATTATTTCCTCATTCTACTGCTTGCCGCCTGGGCTAAAAATATATATTGCAACATACGGAATAAATAGCAAAGATACCTGTCAAAAAAATAGACTAAATTTATTTCATGGTGCAGCAAAAAAAAAATAATGCGCTGCTTGAAATTGGTGGAAATATTTGCTCGAAAATAAAACGCAAATCGGATGATCCTATTCATTCTTAAATAAGTTAAATGGTGAATATATGGCTTTGTACTCAGTTAAGCTTTTTTTATAAATAAATATACGCTCAACAAAGAAATGTATACTAACTCTTATATTAAAAGGTGTTTAATATTTTCGATAACAGTAGCGATAGAAAGTACATGAATAGTTATATAACGAACTAGTATATTAATGACAGCGATTAATAATCGATATATTTTAACGCGCGAGCGTAGCAAGCGCGTTAATTGTCGAGATTATTAATCGCCTTTTAATATACGAGTTAGTTACAAAATTTTTCCGTCGACTGTACTTTGAATAAAGTGGAGAAAATCTTATTTTAAAGTTTTATTTAAGAAAACTCCAAATTAGTACAAATTCAATTATTCATTAATTATTATAAAGTATCACAAATTGTGGACTGGGTGGATTTCCAACCACCCAGTCGTTTAATGGCTGAAGAGTCTGCACCATTGTCAGAAAGTATGGAGACAGAAGAAGACGTTTTACAGACAAAACTATATTTCAAATATTAAGCGTGACATTACTGACAGTGGCAGATTGATGACACGGCATCTTGATTTGGAAATTTAAAGTTATGCGTATGTTTCATAAAATCGTTTATTAATAGAAAAATCATGCATTAATAGGGGGTCATTAATAAACGATTTTATATACATTAATTAACCTCGTAAATACACGGTCGACGGAAAAAGATTTTAATACACTATATCGTTAAATAATTCTTAATAAATCAACAAATATATTTTTTTGTGGTATTTCGTTGAGACCGGACCTGGTTCTCGTCTTCCGAGCACTTTCCATTCTAAAACCGCTCGACTCCATATCGTCTAAGTTTACAATGTATCACAAAGTTGGCTAGTTTATAGCTCTGCAGAATTATCTGACATGTGCGAAATAAACCATTCGCGGTCTCGCATATATCACAACAAGTCAGAGCATTTAGATTAAGTTTTCCGATTTAGAGGGCGAACCTTTCAAATCGGCTTGATTGATTCCGACCCTGCCACGCGTAATACATGTTTAGTGAATTTTTTACCTTTCAAATGCTATAATCAAATTTTGTTAGCCGTATACGTGGGGTTAACGGGAACGTCGCTCGAGAGCCACTTTCCCCCTTGATAATTAATGGTGCTGAAATTACCGATGGTTTTATTCTCAAGAAATTCGAAGGAAAGCGTATTATAGTTTTTCTGTGACATTCTGGAAATATATTGGACAACTTACTGTTGAAAAAACCCTAAACAGATTTCATACAGGATTTCATAAACATTTTATTATAATACATATAATTCATTCGATTATTATGGATGTAAAATATTTAAAATCAAAAGAAAAATATGTCTTTTCTTTTATAATCCTCCGGCGTGGATGACTCATCAGTCTCAGCCCCGAAGACCTTAAAGGTAGCGAACGTGATTCGCTAACCATGGCAAGGGGGGGTCAAATCAGGGCACTCAATTTAGTCAATTTAAGTAATTATAAATTTTTTAAGTACGCCAAAGGGTTAAAAAATTCTGTCACATTTTAATCGTGCATCATACCTTATAAAATAACCCCCTGACTTTTGGAAGTAGCACCAAAGCAGGTGCCGAAACGTCGAGATTTGACAAACCTTAGACGTGGATTAACCCAAGAACTAAGTAATTTTTCGTATGTATATATATATATATATATATATATATATATATATATATATATATATATATATATATATATATATATATATATATATATATATATATATATATATATATATATATATATATATATATATATTGATCAAACTCGTAACATAGTCTACGAAAATGCAACAATTCGGGGTTATCAGCGCCCGTGAGCTCGATAGATCCCCCACCTCTCCGATTATATTATCCTTTATTAAGTCGTCAACACTGCTAATTTCCGATCGAGATTTCATCGCCTTTCAAACATGAGCCTCAAATTTAGCTTGACAAATGGCTGGATAATTTGCCATAAAGAAGTATTTAAAGATCGTATTAATGCTAGTTTGATGATTGATCTCTATTCTGGAAAGGTTCCTCTGTGCCATTTAAAGTCGACCCAATATGCGTTTTTTGATTAATGGTTTTCGCCAAATGTTATTCATCTCTGCTCGTTTGAATTATAATGTTTCAAAATATACCAACCTTACGTATTTAAATGTCAGTCTATATTGCCGAGTATTCATTCCAACAAAGAATCGCCCGGATTATTACTCATAACTTCATTATCGTACCTATACGTATAGATGTACCAGCTGCTTGTTTATATTAAACTGGAAAAATAATACCTTTACGGTCGGTTAATTTAAATATCACGTAAAACTATAAAACACGTTCCTGCAACACAATAATCTACTGCAGTAGGTAGGTATAACATTTTGGCATATTTGACTATGGTTTTCGAATAAGTCACATTAATGTATAGACATGAACCAAAATTGTTTCCAAAATAATCAGAAAGAGAATAATGGATTCGTAATAGATTCTAACCTTATCCTACCTAATGTTAATAATATTATCTTTATTCCAAGCTATCCTAATTCATAACTAAGTTGAGTATTACAAGTTCGGGTTGCATCCTATGGAATGTCTCACATTTTATAATATTTCGCTAATTAATTATTGCTACCATTTTTGTTAATAGATACAACTCCTAAGGGGACCGACGAGTACTTTGGGACACCCTCCCTGTACTGTTTGCCTAGTGCGTATTCAGGCAAGTAGGTATAATCTACTTGAACTGAATGTTGTGCTTTATTGTAAATATATTATTTTAGTTACTTAGCATTTTAGGCTAAACTAACCGATTTTTGATTTCTTTTTTTTGTCGGTAAGTAATTATCTTGTCTCTCAAAAAAAATTAAAGAGGTGAAAATTTTTTCAAAGCCTCCTACATGGCAGTGGAAAACCTCGAACCGTGTATTTCTTAGTTTTTAACTCACCCTGTGTGTTAATCAAGTAATGGTATCAAAAGTGGTTGCACTCTATATGAAAGGCGCTTCTTTTACGAGCATTTTGTTTTTTATTCACTGATCTATCTCTAAAATTGTCCAAATTACAGTTTTTTTGCCGAAACCTTTCGTTTATCCCACACATTAAATTTCTTGTAGGATCACATTGTCTATGAAAAAACAGTTACCAGTTACAGTTGTCATAGCAAATACTCACTATTTCACTCTATTATTGTGTCATTAAGTGTCAGCAAAAAAGTTTTAGAGACTGTTACGTAAAATACCTCAAATAAACTCTGAACAAGTAAGTAGCAAGATTACTTGCATTAGTAAACGATGGACGTAGTAAACGTTACGCCGCTCGTGCAGTGGGAGTTCATGAAGCGACTGCTCCGACTGCTCGTAGAGCGATCCGCAAGTACGAACAAACAGGAAGCACTGCTCGGAGGGTGGGTTCTGATTGCCCTCGAAAAACTTCTCCAAGAGATGATCGCTTCTTGAGATTACGGATTTTACGAAATCGATCAAATAATGCGGTAAATGTTCATCTTCGCCAAATTCGTGGTGTTGCAGTAAGTAAGCAGATGGTATGTAGACGTCTGTTAGTTGTTAATTTATAAGCTAGGAGACCTGCAAGAGGTCCTAAATCATTGCCTGTACATCGTGGTGCTCGAAGAAATTTCGTTGAAAATTATGGACAATGGAATATTCATGAATGGTCGAATGTATTGTTTATAGATGTGAGATGAATCAAGGTTTTGTCTTAACATCGTAGATAGAAGAAAGAGAGTGTGGAGAAGGACTGGTTAAAAGTTTAATCAGAGCTTAATAACAGAATTCGTAAGTATTAAGGGTTATGGTGTGGGGAGGGATTTCAACAAATGAAAAGACACCCTTCATGTTTTTCTACCGAAACAGTCGATGACAGCCCGAATCTATATTGACATTTTATAGCAGTATGTCTTACCAAATGCACAGTTGGTGGGCAAGGCAATAATTTTATATTAATGGAGGATAAGAATGGGATCGTATACCAATGGGGCCGATAAGAAACCTAATTTCCAGTGTGCCGCGTAGACTAGAAGCTCTCAGAGTTGCCAGGGGTGGCAATGCACGGTATTAAGCAGTTATTCCAGTTTATAATTTTGTGTTTAATAAAAATGTTTTTCCTAAAATTCATTGCACTAGAAAATTGTTTCAGGATGAGTTCAGAAATTTGGTAATTATTATTATATTAATTATAATTAAGGTTTCGGAAAAAAGCTGTAATTTGGACAATTTTAGAGATAGATCAGTTTGTTTAAAAAAAAATTCTCGTAAAAGAAGCGCCTTTCATATAGAGTGTAACCATTCTCGATACCATTACTTGATTAACACACAGGGTGAGTTAAAAACTAAGAAAAACACATGGTTCGAGGTTTTCTACTACCATCTGGGAGTTTTCCAAAAAATTTTCACCTCTATATTTTTTTTTGAAAGACAAGATAATTACCTACCAAATAAAAAAAAGAAATCAAAAATCGGTACAATCGTTCAGAAATAACAAGGTTTTAAATTTGCAACCAAAATTAGGTGCGTCACTTTTTTTGGAATTGAGTGTATAGAAAATGCAAAAAAGTAATAAAAAATGTTTAATTAGTCTAAATGTTTATACCATTTTTTTTTAATAATCAACCTAAAAATTTGGAACTAAGATTTTTTAATAACTTTCTGTTACACTCGGAGTAGTTTCCACAAACACCAAAACACTTTCACTTGGCTCGACGCGCGTTGATGATGCCAACCAAGTTGGATGATGCCAACCAAGTTGGCATCATCCGGAGACGATTAAAACGGAGACGATCAGTTTTAATCGTCTCCGGATGATGCCAACTTGGTTGGCGAAACGCGCGTCGAGCGAAGTGAAAGTATTTTGGTGTTTGTGGAAACTACTCCGAGTGTTACAGTTACATCAAAGGTTCCAGCCCCATCCAGTAGTAACTTTCTGTTATATAGAAATAGGTACTTATAATAAAATGATTGGACAACAAATTTTTGAAATTTTTTCATGTTTAGTTTGTTAAGAAAATTAATAACTAATAGGTTATGGCAATTAAAAATAACGCAATGATGGGATCTCATTTAGTATAGTTGTCAAAAGGTCTACACGGAGCGAAATAATTTTAGAAGATTTTGTTTAACAAATACACGACGAGCTCATTTTGTGAAAAATCAATTTCAAAAAAATATTTTTAACGATTTTTTCCTTTAGTGAAAATTATACAATATTTTTTTTAAATATTTTTAATATTAATGTTTAATAAAGTAAATTTAAAAATCCAACGAATTGTTTATTTTTTTCTTGTTTCTTTACTTGTGTGGACCACAAGTGATACCTCTGATGCTTTTCATATTTAAATTAATCGGTATCTGAATAACATTTATATAGGTCGAGATCCGTGGATTAACAATTACTCCGAAATAATATAAGCATTATCCACATATAAATTCAATCGTCAAATATAACAATTAGGGTTCACTTTTGATCCCCTTTTAAAGCAACAGCCCCTGCAGAGTTCAAGCTTATTCTATTCAGTTCGCTAATCCTGGATTATTCCACATCAAACTGCTCTGTGAAGGCCTAAAGTAACTTGATCCGTCCCGCTCAGTGATTTTTTACATTATTTCACACAATATTCTCATCAAATTTTTTGCTTTAATGCCGTACAGTTGACGAAGTTAGCGAGCCGTTCTTTATCTTTCATGAATGCCCAATTTGTGATTTAAAATGCGGGATCACTTACTTCTAACGAAACTAAACTATCCACATTATTTGATATATATCTATGGTATAGTTCACATCTTGGAAAGCGTAAGTAAGCGAAAAGTGGACAAAATTCCCAATAAAAAATTCCGGCTCCCGGAACTTTATCTCAATGGTTAACAATTATTTTAATTTCACGCAGAAGATATCACTCGGTTCGATGAACGCAGCCGAAGAGTTTTCTGCCGCAATTGCAGCCGTGAGATATAAAAAAATGTATGTTACTTAATATTAATGTAAAAATTAGATAAAAAAATAAGATATTATATATTTAGACACCAACGGATAAAAATTTGTTGAAACATTTTTTTAATTCATTTTTCTCAAAATGAGTTTGTTAATTAAGTAATTCTGTAGGAGTTGTAGTTTATATTCCACGTCTTGTATTTGTTAAACAGTTAAACACAATCATCTAAAATTATTTCGATCCGTGGAGAGCTTTTGACCACTATAACTAATAGAGATCCCATCATTGCGTTATTTTGATTGCTATAACCTATTAGTTAATCGTTTTATTAACAAATTAAAGGTGAAAAAATTTCAGTGGTTGAGAAAAAATGTTTGTCAATTATTTTATTACAAGAACGCTTTAAAAATACTTGGTTTAAAATTTGTGAGGTTTTTGCTTTAAACAATTGTTATAAACAAATACTTGGACTAATCTTTAAAAATTTTGTTTGTATTTATTCCAAAAAAATGTTTTGCTTAAATTGTTTCTAAACTTTATTTTTATTTTTCGATAGTTTAAACAATATATTAAGAAATAATGTTTTCAAAAAAATTATCTTGGTTTCTCTGTAAAATAAAAACATATTTTTTTGATATTTTGTTTGTTTATAGATTAACAGTTTATTATAAACAATTACCGAATATGTTTATATTTTTTTTAGATTCTCGAAAAAGTAACAAACCTAGGTCCTAGGTATGGTTTATTTGAAATCAATTTTTTTAAGCTTTATTGTAATTTTTTATTTTCGTAAGTAATATCATAAGGGCATCTAATTTTTCCGAAAAAAATCGAAAAAACACGTTGCTTGGTAATATTTTAACAAGAAGCATGAGTGCTAGTGGCAACAAGAATCCGAGTCGAAGACGAGTTACCTATTATACATGCATACATAATAAATATGTAGGTATTAATTTTAAAACTGAAAAACATGCAATTTATTTAATCACAAAATACTACAAACTTAATTATTTATGGTACAATTAAAATGTAAATTGCAATTTTGGTAGACAGTAGGGGTATTGTTTGAAATCTTTGTTAACTCATTGATAACGTTGGGTGTAGGTAAATCATTAATGTTGTTGATAGGTCCAGCTGAACAGTGAGAAGCTGACGGAGTGGCTGCAGGATCTTCTGTTTTCTGTTTTTTAGCTGGAGTTTCTGAGGCGTCACTTCTAAGAGTGTTTATGATGTTGGAATAATGCTCCTTATCCATTTGCAGATAAGGCTTAATTGAGTTGGCTGAACTGTGGCCAGTAATTTTAATTAATTGTTGTTCACCCACTCCTCCTTTAGCCAGGTTACTGACTGTTGTCGACCGCATAGAGTGGTTTGTTATTTTTATTTCTTTTGTATTTAATCCTGCATTATCTGCTGCTTTTTTAGTCCATTTCGAAAGTTCGTTTTTTCCCACTGGAGTGTTTTATACCATCCACTTGATTGTTCTTTGTTCCATGATGGGTTTACTGTTAAGAATAATCTATCAGTTGTTATTCTAGATGAACGTTTAACCATTAGAATTTTAAAAAGACGAACTGGTCCTAATGTAGGGTTCGTGTTGCGGTCCAGCCATTTACTATCGGCCATGTTTTTTCTCCACCCTGGGCCGTTTTATTGAAGAGGGGATTATATTCTGCTCTTCCTAAAAAGTAGGATTTTTGTAAATCAGTTATTTTAATAAATATGCAATTGTTATCTACCTGTTTTAATCCCAGAATTATCCACTTCCTCTTTAAAATAATGAACTCTGCAATGGACTGCTTCTCTGCGATGGACTGCGATATGGTAAAATTTTCGCTGGAGTCCCGCCGGAATGGCTTCGTCCCATAATAAAACCATTGCGTAATATTCTTCCAATTTTAATGAAGCAGAGCTCGATTTCCTTTTATTGGTGCACATCTGCAAATTCCTTCGTTTCGCATTACGAGCTTCCCTACTAGACTTAAAAATAATATCTTTAAATGGATCAAAAATTATTTTCCAATTCATAAAATACATCTCTTGCATTTTTTTTGCAACGGTGTTCCACATTGTCTTCACAACTAGTTCTTTGTAATTTTCACTGTTTTCTTTCTTCATATTCCACGCCCAATCTTTCAGGATTAGGTTTAGTTGCTCTTTAGTTGATTGTAGTTTCCAGAAGCTCGCATTTCTTTGCCTTGCAGAATTTCGTAAACTGTTTCCGTATTGACGTATGGGTTTTAACGGTATTGTACGGTACACTTCTCTCAATAGCCATATCAATATTAGTCATAGAATCACTTCCAAAGCGACTCATTTGTACTAAATAAGCTGATGCTAGTCATTATGTTTATTATGATTAGTCATATTGTTTAAAAACAATATTACAAAATTTATTGACAACAAAATCAGAAAAATTGTTTAGCGTTTTCTGGTGTCCTAGGAGACTATAATTACTTGTTATCAAAGGTATTGTAATTTTTGGTGATAAGAGCTGTAAAGTTTTGCCGCGGGTAAACTCGAAAAAACTGCTGACATGTGCTGTCATTCAGTTTTTCCATCTAGAAACCATTTGTAATTCAAAATTGCGCGTTTGTGATTGGTGGAAATTAAGACGAGGGAAATAGTCAAATAAAATCAAATCAATTTAAAGTCAAATAAATTTTTGTTATTTTTTGTCGAATCTAAAAAAATTTCTTCATATTCGGTGATATTCGGTGATATTCGGTGATATTCGGTGATATTCGGTTCATGTTTATAACAAATAGTTAATATAATAAACAAATAAAATATAAACAAAATATAGTTTTCTTATCTTACAGAGAATAGAAAATATTAAATTTTAAGATTTTTTTTTAATATTTCTTTAAACTACGCAAAAATAAAAATAATGCTTATAAACAATAAAAATATTTTTTGTGCAAAAACTGCACAGCACTTGTGTATTAATTTAACGTTTATCTGTCACTTCGCCTACTTGAAATAATTGTAAAACAAAAGATTACTTTACTGATAATTTCTCGTTCTTTACTGCCGATTTCGACGTTCTTTAGAGCTGATTTAAAAAAAATTATATCCAATCATCACTGGCCTTGAATCATGACCGTTGACCGCATCTAACACAAATCATTAATAATATAATCCAACATCACATTCAGCTCCATAGAGATGGTGCAGTAATCATGGGAAAAAAATTAAACCTGATGAAACACCCAAATTCCAGATGATATGCAATATACATCCAGGAAAATAATCTAGTATCGAACAAGTGTCTTTTATTCTTGTATTAAAGAAATAAATAAGCACCCATTTTTTAACTGAAATTTATTTCTGCCAGACTATGCAATCCAGTCGACGAGTATGGGACTCACATGATAGTCCTACAGTATCCGGAAGTACCTAAACCAGATAGGGAAACATTCGGCCATAAGACTTAAGATTTTAAAGAATTACATTTTTTTAAATAAATTTGACATTTACAAAAAACCGTATTTATTCATAGAAAAACTTCTTTTGTCGATTGAAATATTATTTATCACATAAATTGTAATTATACACTGTTCCCCGTGAATGACCGTCGCGTCGGTTTGCTAGTGACGTATTTAAAATGAAACAGTTACACAATTTTCGTTTCTATTTATCAAAAAATATTCACCGATACGAACAATCCGCAAGTCTATATATACAGTCCCGCAATCCCGTCCTCGTTCATTTCACCAAGACCCATAACAATACGCAAACCATATTTGCGTTCACAGAATCTCTATGAATACAAATGATTATTAGATTCCACCAAATCGGCACGAGAACGTTAATACAAACGGAATCTCGCTAGGGTATGCCTTTTCATAGGCCGTCTACACAAAGGGGCAACGATGAATATAAATATTATGAAATATACCTAATAATCATTCTACTACAGGCAAGGTAATTAGGTTTAAAAGCAATACAAGATATGCCTAGATAATATGCACACGGTAATCGTTTCATTTCCCATAGAAACTTCGTTTACCGTGTATAAATGTCGATTAGGTATTCGTTTGTTGCGCCATAATTTGCTTCAATTGATGCAGTCGGCGAAGCTACATCATGCGTTTCAATTTAATGCTAATCGAAATCCCAAAATCGAATATTCTGTACAAAAATGGCAAATAATTTTCATGATGTTTTGTTTTATAAGTTGGATGTTTCTTTTTAATATTGAGAAAAACTTAAAGGCGATTCCTTGGAAAAATAAAGGGATGTTCTTTATAAACGTATTTCCAGAAACTTCAATCGGAGTTACTTTGTATCTTTAATGTAAAAAATCAGTTTATATTTTATTTCTCAAATTTGGAGAAACATAGAAGAATAAAATTAGGACACATCTTATCTTATCAAAAACCTCTCTACACCTATATATTTTAAATTGCCAGCTACGAAATCAGTTAAGAATTGCAACCCCTAAAGACTTTTCATTGTATCTTTTTATGGACTCGAGAATTTTCAAAATTCCATTTAAAAGCTTGGCTCACCTAGAAACTATTCTGCCTCCTGAATATATTCACAAAATCTACAGCTTTTGAGTAGAGCAAAATTTAAAAAAAAATACACAATTTGTTCAAATTGTTATTGTCATCAGTTTTCATTGTGCATCCTTTAAGTCATCCCTTAAATCAGGTTTCTTCGCGTATATCATAAATCCTTCGTATAGTATAACTAAACAAATAGTGAAATTTGTGATTGCACTTCTTTTATGACCTTGTAATGTATTGGCAGACAGGCGCCTTTATATGAAGAACCTTATGAAGACCGCGTTGTCCCGAATCAAATTGAAAGACAAAGAATCAAGTGCGTAGCGAATTCGAGAATATCCCTACCACAAACACTAAGAAAATTTCTCATACATTAAATATTAATAACTCAACAGTTTGGAGGGTCCTCAAAAAGGATATTTAACGTGTATATTGCACATGCACCTTTATCCGATGATTTTCCCCGAAGATTAGCTATATGACTATGGATGCAAGAAAGCATAGGGCACAGTCCTATGCCATCGATTTTTATCTCAAGTAGTCTTTAAACCTGATGGTAACTTTTCCTGGTGCTGTCATAATATAATTAATTTTATAACAATCACATATACTTATATGGATTAATGAAAACCCAAGTGTGGTGTAAGAAACCTGCCATCAATACCAGTGTTGTCATAGTATGTGGATGGGAATTGAAACTCTCTAAGTAGCCCATCCTTTCAACCGGGCAGGCTGAATGCAAAAAATATTGCTGTTTCTTGAAGAATTGCATACAGCTTGAAGTGGATATTCCGTCGATATAACAAATATTTATTCACGACAGTGTTCCAGCATATTTCAATTTAGTTGGTTCGACAATATTTGGATGTTTGAGGTCGAGGTGGAGCACATCCTTGACCTCCACAATCTCCAACCTTAATTCTTTTACTGTGGACATCTTGGTCAACTAGTCTATATGGCTCCAAATGAAAATGTCGAGGAAATACCGAATCCCATAATCGCGTCTCGTCGGGAAATTCGATGGAATCCAGGAATTTTTCAACGTGTTCGCCAATTCAACATAGGATCGTATTAACGATCGTACTTGTATTGAACTTGAAGGTTTTCCAATAATTTATATGAATCGATTTCATATTTTTTAAACAAATTGTTTTTTATTTTTAAGAACGGTTGATTTTATGAAAAAAATTCAAATGAGACATTTTTGAATTCTAAATTTCCAGGTCCGTAAAAAGTTACAATGAAAAGCCATTAAGGGTTGCAATTTTCAATCCCTTCGCGGGTAGCAGATGATACAAATTTTGATGTAGGAAAACCTTTAATAATGTCAAGTTGTATGCTACATTTTATTCCTCTATAGTTCTCAAATCAGAGAAATTAAATAAAACTTTTTTGGAAAATAAGTTATATAAAAAAAAATATTTTTTTTATCTATTCGCTTCTTAAATTTGTTCACAAGCTTTTCTTGAATACTGCAAAAAACTTTAATCCTGTATCATACATTAAATAAATATTATTTGGATAATGTTAATTGCGTTACGTTTTTTCTGTCAATTGTGGTCTGAAACTAATCTAGTTCGGCCATGAAAACAGCGGCTAGCGTAATAGAGTTGCCACAGATCTCGTAATTTACAATAAAGGGAATGCAGAGATGAGAAAATCCCTGGTGCCATCTGCATACGTATGCCCACCATTTGCTCTAATTCCTGATCTCTACTTAGGCGCACCGACATTAGAGTGAATTGAAAATCACTTTTAATGAGGATTGGTCGAAGTTTTTCATTTTAATTGACCGAAAGTTTACCGCTACGATGGCAATAAGAAGACCCGACTTCAAAGATGACTGTAAAGATACTTTAAATAATTCCTTTGGCTTCTAAATGACAGAGAGGTACTTAATTGACTATCTAAAGCTACTTTGCCCAACTTTGCTTTTATAGGCATAGAATTAATTATGCATTAAGCGAAGTAGTTTAAAGAGTGGTATTATAAGTTATTTGGATACGTGCATATTGATTTTATGCATTTGTTCATGTTCATACAATTTCACACAAATTATAGTTCTTTATAGCAAGGGTACATACATTTTCCATTTTCCGCCTCTTCTTAAAGCATATTGACGTCGCTGACTTTAAACATTCAAACCACTCCATTAATTATTATTTTCAATAATTCAGACTCAACTCAATAATTTATGAACATCACCGAGTTGTGACACGTTCGATTGAAATGCAATTCGTTTCCGGAATCATCAAGGTAAGCCATTCCATGGGTATTTTATAGAAATATATAAAACTTAGGCTTATTTAAGAAACTGACCTTTATCTTTTTAATGTCAACTGGATTGAAGTCAGAGACTAAGGGCAGTATACTATCTTGCAGTGGCGGCTTCTCCTTATGTGCTGCTGAGCTGCAGAACTACCAAACCAATTGTCTACGTATTCCTTTTCTACTACAAGCACGATACATTCAAATTCAAAATAAATTTATTTACAATATGTATATTTAAATATAATCAGATTTGTAGTTTATTGGAGCCTTACAGTGCGGCCGTAAGTTTTACACACATATTAAATACTATTTAATTGTACGTAGCTGCTTTTCAACCAGTTATTTTGGTCTTCCTTATGCCTTCTGCGGCTTATATTCTCCTGATAGCTATGGTTATGGTAGTCAACCAGCCGGCATGCTCGCCCCCGACGCAAGAGGAGCCCTTGCGTCGAATAACAACAACAACCGAAGACCGAAGCACTGGCAGTTCTAAAACGCGTACTAGGCAAACGGCGAACTTAGCCGATATGCTTCGGGTGCACCGTTTGTTAACGGCCTCGGGAACATCTCTTCGAGCTGCAGTACACTACAGATATTCGGTAATTGGCATCGTGGGTGGCTGTTGGGCGTGCATACGAGGCGATTTTAGTGTTAAAGAAATTTTAGCGCGCATCAATTGAATCTAATAATGTCACGAGCATGTTCTATTAATTACCAAGTACGCGTATTTTTTGGAGATTTACATGTTATACCCGGATTTTTTAGTCATTCACCTCAACGAATAGCTGTCTTAAACCAAATAGTTGGGAAAAAGATTCCACGTTCAATTCCTACACGCTGGAATTTCAATATTCGCACAGTAAATGTTGTTTACGAACATAGAGACTATTAATTTAGGAAAATGCAATAATATAAGTTGCTCAGATTTATATATTATGCCATTATTAATAATTAGGTACTACTAGAGCTAATTGAATTGTTTTTGGTTTTCCTCTTGTTATATTATTTTATATATTGGTCGTAATTCATGCAGCACACCCAATAACAATTGTCACGAGCCGGCACTGCTAGCTTGCCAAGATGGTGTACTTAACACCCTGGTCTACCGAAATCGCGTGATGGGTATAAAAATACCTGACATATTAGCTGCTGCAGGGCATGTCATCAGATATCAGAGACCAATATGCATTTGCCATCAGCTGGTATAATTAACAATTATACATAATAGTTCCCGGATATATTGGAACTACTTGTTCCCCACCACCAAGCATATACTAGCCAAAAAGCCTGACCACAATCGACCAACATCCTTCTCGACCACCAGCTCAAGACTATGATCGTCATAATTTATTCCACTCCGGCCGAAAAGAACGTCATCTGGCAAAAGAGGGAAAGAGACATAATATCAAAATTTACTCATTAAAGTAGACGAGCACAATGCTTCCTTGCGGCACACCTAAAAAATATTATGAAGATTAGAGGTTTCGTTTTAACATTTGTTTCGGATTGATTTTATATTTTTTGTTTGCATTATAGTATATTGAGACATTTGCTGCCACGTAGTGTTTTGATTTTATAAAATAATCCGTACTTTTCGAGCGCCTGACTGACGTCTAAGAATACAGCTGGGCAGTATTGCCGATTATTTATTGCTTCATTGATTATATATTGGCTATTTGATGACGCTGTTGGACTGTTGAGTGTGAATGCCTAAATCTAAATTAAATCTAAATTGATTCGGTAGCGGATTGAGGTCTTCATTATTACGTAAGGACATGTGGTTCAAGAGATTTTGAGACCAATAGTCGCATGATGATTGGAGGGTATGATGCAACATTACATACCATCCTTTTTTATACCTACGGTGTAATGCAGGCCAATGTGCTCGAAACTAGCCTAAGCGTAGTGAAAGAATTGTTGAATGCTACCAAATCGGATTTACGTATGTAACTCATTGCAGGTTACCCATTAGTCCTCTGAGTAGATGTTTCCTGTAAATTTAACTTGTGAATTTATTATTTAAATGTTACTTCTTCAAACGCACTTTAAAATGTTAGTAAAGCTTGATTCGGTTTTTTTTTATAAGAAATTAATCTCTAGATTCTAGAGCAAAAATAGAATTTGTTGTGCAATATTGAAAATTGCGATTTATAATTGATTGGTGAATATTTTTTTGGCCACTATGTTATATCGCTTCCTATTCGTCTCAATAAGTACCATTTTCGCTACTTTATTACTAATATATGTTGAATAAGTCATGTTCATCTATTATGATACCTAAATATTTTGTTTCATTTACTTGTTCTATCTTACTACAATTTATAACATTATCATTAATGTTTATGTCTGTTACTAAAATGTATTTTTGATTTCCATTAACTTTTTTAAATAAATATTTTAAACAACTAAATATTTTTTGCTCCTTGTGTTTTGTTATAGATATTAGAATTTGTTCAATAGTAGTTAGGAAATAATTATTAAATATTTCTGATACATCTTTCTCATTTATATACATTTTCCCCTCATACATTATACCTGTTTATTTGTAATTTCCCACCATTTAATATATATTTCAATGTTTGCTACATCATTGCAGTACTGCAGTACGTCACATTAATTTGCAATATGGTCGGCGCTAGATAGCATAGCTTGCAACTTTCAAACCATCCGGATTTCCATTCGAGGTGTTGTTGAGGTTCAGTAATTTAATTTGTCCAGAAGCACATATTGATCAGTTCCCACAATAATTATTCTGGTTAATGCAAGCCGGAATTATTTCGGTATTGTTATTCTTCGTACCGCCCCTGACTCTTCAGGGAATTCTGCTGCTAATACATGGGAACGCTACCCAGGCCCAAGTGAAAATACGGCGAATATCTAGGGGGAACTGCATCCATCCTGGCGTGACCGGCCGTCACTTCTGACGTGCGTCCACGAGTTTTCCTAAGCCGGGCTCTCCTCGTGTGTTTCTCCAGTAAGTCGCTGATTCGATTACGTGGTTTCGAACACGGGAAAAGCAAACAGACGCAATGCATGCATTGTCCTTACTCATTTGCATCTTATGTATGACTACCCCCACATAGAGTCCACTCCAACCGACCGAGAGATATCTCAACAAGAGTCGGCTTAAGTTTTACTCGAAATCCAATTGGTTACAGCGCATTATCTCCCGATTCTTGCGGCACGTTATAATGTAATCCCTCGTTCTACGTAGCGACTAAACGGATTGGAGACTCGATATATTCCGGGAACAATTACCCAAAGCAAGTCATTTTTTTTTCCTTTTAATTATGTCAAATGCAAACCTTCAATATGTTGTTGTTTGTCCTAATGGGATTATAAAGTGGTCGTCAAAAAGATCGCATCTAGGAAAATTTGGGGTAAATTTGAACGGCTGCAAATTAAAAACAGATTCATCGAGTTTGATGACCTTTACGTTTAAAAACAAGGTTCGTTTTTTTTCTGGAGGTACATGACTATATGGAGGTATAAATGGTAGAAATTGTTTATTTTTTATATATATGCAATCTCTCAATAGAAGCCCTAAATTTCGTGCCCGACAAAGTTGTGGCATTTTGTTAATAAGAAATTGTGCAATGATGAAAAACCCGAATGAAAAACAAAAGCATCCAATTTCCAAAACATTATTTTTTCGAAAAAAACGATATTTAGAAAAAGTGCGTTAATAAAAAAATAAAAACTTCAAGAAATATTGACTATAGTGTCCGATGTCAATCTGATATGGGTACCCAGCCCTGAAAAAAATATCAACGTAGTGTGATTTGTTTAGCCCAATAATTTAACTTTTTGGAAAAAAATATTACGGGTTAAAATTTTTGGTACATTTCCCACTGATAGTATATGGAGAAATCATATTCTTGCCCATGAATTAATTATGGAAAGTGTCCGTCATGTTTTGGATTTTGCCGGCCGGATTTTGTGTTTGAGTAGATTTGCACGCATATTTTGCATTTATCAATAATAGAGGGAAGTAACAATTTTGTAGAGAATTTTATTATCTGCATCCTCACGTATTCAATGTTGCTTTAACAAAATATTTATTGCCAATAAGTAAGAAGTGTGAAAAGTAGGAGTGGCGCAGTTTTTCAACTTTAGGACCATTTTTATTGAAAATAGGTAGCATATTTAAATGACAAAGTTGTAGAGAACTCAATTTACAGCAGCTTTCGTACGAACAAGATTTTCATACGACCGCTACGTGTTGATTACGGCTGGGAACGCGCCCAGCACAGCGCTCCACAACTTCACTGTTATTATTATATTATTTTAATTATTATACTAAGCATCCGTATATTTTAGGTAATATTCGCCATATGAATATTTTTCTTTTGAGGTAAACCTTTCGTTATTTCGTTGTATATTCAGTTCTGCTTGCAGTCACAATGAAAATAACCCCGTTCTCGGAAAACCTACGATGGTAAACAATTTCCCAATACCAATAAAAGCCTCTTGGCGTCCGGCCCCTGTATGCTTGAAATTACACGATCGTCGGTGCAGCGGTAGCACTAATCTATCTAATCTAATCATAGGAAGAAGATTCATCTAAACCGGGAAAAGATCGCCAAATCCCGTCTTCAAAAGCAGCTCTTCTGCAGCAAATCATCAATAAGCATCCGCGCATTTTACATTATGTTATCAATCGACGGATGGAAGTGGATTCCATCTATAAAAATACTTCTCTTCTCACTGTCCATAGCCGTAGTTAGTATAAGAAAATGAGAGATGTATAAATGGATATAAATGGATGATGTACACCTTTAGGTCTCTGCCGGTTTTTGGATGGTGGATTCTTGAGGATTCCTTTGGTCCAAGATACAATTTGTAGAAGGGCGCCCTTCGTCTGGGGTCACAGAGGGATGGTATCTGTTTCTCTAGCAGCAGCAGGTATGGCATAACACGCCGTAGCGTACGTATGTCGGTGGCCGAGGGTGATAGTGAGTAATCAGAAACCACCGGCCGCAGACGGTCCGCGAGGGACCGAAGGTAGTTTGATGTATTCTTCGGGAGAAATGAGTGAGAAAGTAGCGAAGTATGAGTATAGCGAAGTATGGGAGACTGGGCATAGATCCTCGTAATCTCGTGCCGGAGAGTCAGGTATGGGCGAGACGGGGCAGATATCCTCTCGGTCCAGTGGGCAAGGAAGCACGCAGGGCAGCAGGATATTCGGACTTGTAGGCTGCAGATGGTTTCGCCGGACTTGCTGTTTAGACAGTGTATCTCGTATGCAGCGATGCTTCGGGCTGCTTGGGGGTTGCTTGGTAGGTTAGGGATATCGATGTCTGGCCGCATCAATGGAACTTCTTCGAGGGTGATAATATAATTTTATAATACGATTATACTTATAAAACGGTGTAGTTCGTTTGTAGTGGCCGTGGCAACGGGGAATTTTGTTTAAAGTCCAGAGCGCGGATCGTAGTCTTCTGTTAATGAGTACTTGGGATCGTATTTCAGACCGTACTTGTAGATTAGTACATTAGATCGTATTTCAGATCAGATCGTGTTTCAGACCGTACTGTTGACCAGGTTTACTGATGACGTTGCTGCATTTTGTCATTTCTTTTATCCTACGACTGCGCGCGCGTTCTGCAGGGCCTCCGTCTGCGCATAGGCTTATGTGTGCTACGTGCCTTGCTGCGCAGACTTCTTGAAAAATATCTCCTCAGTGGTTTGAGATATTGTGTAGAGGTCTTCACCGTGGATGAGCTGGGGTCGAGTGCTTTCTCTGGAGTGCTTGAAGTTGGGTGGACGACATCAGGGGGCGTCAGACGGGCGTGGCAAAAATGAATATTCTTCCCATGTTCCTGTTCTTCGTGGATACTTGGAGAAGTGGATGGTACTTCCCCATGGGAATGGTGCAGAAGGCTAGAGGTCGCCGAGGTTGACCTCTGGGGAAAATTGCAGCGAAATTGTATGGCTAGTTTCGGATGCATAAAATGTAGATTAGGTGTGTACCAGATGTGCTGTGCAGAAGAGGACGTAGATGTTTGGCGATATCTCCGGAAGTGGTGGAGATATCCAGCTGAAATTTACAGGAGGCCTTGGGGTTAGCGAAAGAAGTCTCCAGGCAAAGTTCATCCCAATCGTATGATAGATTTTTGCTGCAGGTGATGCGTAAGCAAAAGGGGGCGTGGCTTGCGCATCGGCAAAACTTCGGAACTGCTGGACATGCTGCGTTGTAAGGAGGATGCCTTGGATGACAAGGCGTCGCTGGTGAAAATTTCATCCCAATGGGAAAAGTGGAAGCTACTACAGAAAAGTTTGAGGTGCGAGGCTTCGTATTCAGAGGCAAAATATGGATATTTTTCTACGGCGCGGCGGCTGGGATTCGGTTTCGCCTGCAAGGTGGTCCGCGTTGAGCGCCGAAATGACCCTACTCTGTCGGTTTGTAGGCTTTTGTAGGTGTGAAACTTGGTAAGTAGGTAGATATCGGCTAGGTGGTTTGTTGTCGATATGAGGCTTGAACATGGGGCTGGGGGACATTAATGGGAACCTCCTGGTTCGATTGACATGGTCCTGGGATGTCTAGGAGCGTCGCTACGGCATCAATAGATGGATGTGTAGACTTTAAGATGAAATTAACCATAATAGTTGTATTACTATAGATACTAGAGCTTTATTCCCACAAGTCACGTAACACCTGGAATTATCGCCGCCTATAGGGAAAAGTGGTAAATCGGCACTTTAACATTTTAAAGCCGCAACGCAGCTAGGAGCGTGACGGTATAATAAACTGAAATATTGAGATGTACAAAAATATTAAATTATTACAAGAATCGGACGGAATTAAAAGCTATTAACAGACTCATATTTGAAAATTTCCATCGAAATTTCCTCTGTGAAATGCTTTAAAACAACTTTTTTTAACAGAAGTCAAATAATGCGTAAAAGGAACCTATAGATTGGAATGGGCTTTATGAAAACTTAAATCTCTTGGTGTTATATAAAACAAAAAATATTCTGAAATGCAAAGTATACAGCATACAGCATAACATGCCAACACCAAGGAACCGATATACCGACGTAAATTAAATATCATAAGTTGCATTTTCAATACACTTTTGTAAGTTTTCAGTTTGACTCGTTGCGGTTAACTTGTCCGATTGCATGTGACGTTTTCCATCGGTGCGGCGCTCTCTTTCGCTCCTTGAAACTTACTTGACGTTACTTTGTAGATTGTATCCCGAACATGAATAATAGAAAAGTTTAACGAATGTTTCCTCGTCTTGCGCACAGCATCTATTATATCATTATAGCATCCAGTGTCACTGAACACATAAGTTAAAATATAAACGATTATCAGAGAGCGATCAGGAAAATATATTTAGCCATATTTCGTGAATGATTTAAGGGCACTGTGAAATTTTAACAAAAATATTGATATATATTAGTATAGATAAAGATAATAGTTCTGGGAAGGAATTACGTTTCAAAGGAAAAGTCGCTATATATTTTTATTAAAATGAAATAGTTATTTGCGACTTTATTGTAATCTAAATCTTTTTATTGGACGTTCAACGTTGGTATTGTCCCGAGAGTGTTTCTCTCAGAGTTTGCCATTCAGTGTCAGTGCAACGCTACTCTGGCTGTACAGAGGAATCATCAGGTCATCGTTGTTTTCATCATCGTCGATCTGGTTGCTCGAGACGTTCTTGCACGAATAAGCACTGCAATTCTCACATATTTGCGTGCATTTAAGTGGACGACGACAACAACAATGAGAATGCAATGATGAGAGAAACAATAATGGGACAAACCTAATGTCTGGAAAATACCAACGTTGAACGTCCAACCAAAACATTTAGATACCAATGAAGTCGCAAATAACCATTTCATTTTAATAAAAATAGCTATATGTGGATAGGCCTAAGTGAAATAACCACGTTAAGAGGTATTCTAAGAATCCGATGTGGGCAACAATGGAAAAATGGAAAATGACTTCATGTTCCCCATAATAATGTTAATAAATGATACAGCAGCGTCTCTGGCTGAGATTTATGTAAGCAAGTCCTTCGATATCTGATCGCAAATAAAATATTATCATTCATATGACATATGTTTGTTACTTGTTAACTGATATTATATTATAACTGGAATAGAAGGGTTTGAATAAATTAAATTCCAATTCTCTTTATGGCTGAAATGAAAGCGCTGAATCACATCGCCGTTTTATTTTATCCCTTTTCCGTGTTTTCTTGTTACATGAAATCAACTGTGCACTGCCACATACTTGTATGGTGATTAAGTCCAACTCTGCTTTTAAATGACACGTTAACCATTCCTCGCACAGATTATTTCGACTTCAATTCAGCCCCGGACATTTCCATTTTCCATTTATACTCATATGATTTGTAAAGCCCTATCCTTATATATATTCGCAGATAATCTCGGGACATATTATCCCTTAGTGCCATTTAATGTCGCTCGCCGCTTTGTGCTTTCTAGTATGACAAGAGTCGCATTTGCATATCTTCAAAGTAGATAGTATAAAACATTAGGAAATCCCCGGTCTCTGTGATTATGTAATATAAGACGGCATGGATGACTTTTAAATGTGCAGCTGAAAGTACAATTGACGCCTTTTACCAACTGCTTGTCTATAAGCTCTGCTCTCAAACTGCCTTTGAGGGAAATGTGTACTCGAGATTTTTTAATAATTTATTAAGCTTGTCACAAAGTGGTTTCATTTTTGATAGTAAACAACCACATGTACGTATACGGGTGATTATCTATATACATTCTGCTATTTAACAGTTTCCTATTAGAGATTAAATGGGGAGTACAGAGGCAGTATAAATGATTGTCCCTTTTGATTTGGGTTGATATAGCTGAGTGATTGGTCAGTTCGTGGAAACAATGTTATGTACGTGTCAGTATTTCATGATGCTCAATGGAAGCAATGAAATGAGAATTTATACTTTTTGATGATACTAATAAGCCATTATATTTCATAACTAATTGTAACTGGTCTTCAATTTTATTTTAAAGGATTAGGGTGGATTAGTTCTGCTTTCTCTCTCATACCATCTGGCGCATTGTTGTTTGGTATACTATTGTTATCCATTGCTTTCTATTTGTCATTTGCTTCTTCCACTGTTCCATCTTGTTCTTATAGTATAGGATGTAACTCCTATACTACAACTCTTATAGTATAGGATGTACCTCTCGTGTATTTTTTTCAACTCTAAACTAATAACTCTAACTAAACTAAACTAAACTAAAAACAGTTATTAAATAAAAGTGACTAGTTAATTAGTAACTATTTTTACCAACTGTCAGAATTTGGGTTATTTAAAAACGTTAAATATAATTTATCAAAACTTTCATTTGGGTTTTGCTCCCCACTCCTCCTGCCCTCAAATCAAAATTCTAGCTACGCCACTGGTCATTACCTCCTTTCATTAAGACTGCGATTCATTTATCGTATTCAGCTGTTTTTTCCTTTTTAGTTGTTTATTGCCATCTCCACTTCTTCCTATTTGAGTGTCTCTATTTACATATTTTCCTAATGATCTTCCTCTTATCGGGCTACATATATTCTCCTTATTCTCCCTTGTATACTCTCATTCTTCTTCCTCGAAGCATTTCTTCCATTTTTATTCTCCAGTGTTAATCTTTTTTCTCTTTCACTTTCTCAAATATTTATGTATTCTAGCTTTATTATTTATTCAGTTATATTTCATTAAAATATACTTCAAAATGCCCTTATACACTTAGAGATGCCCTCTAGTGGCATAAAGTGTAATCAAAAACTGTAATAAAGTGCAATCATAAACTCTAAAGTGTAATCATAAATTCTAAAGTGTAAGCATAAACTCTAATGGCGCCACTAGTTATGCGTGAAAAAGAAACTAAGGTGCAAACCTTAGCCGAGATGCAAATCTCGGCTAAGAAAATGGTTTACGTCTATTCTTAGACGTAAACGCAAGCCTTCTGGCTTGCGTCTCCTCTAATAAGTTTGCACTCGGTTTTTAGGCCGATTACTATGGGCATAAACTAAATTATATACTATTAGTGCCTAAGTAGTGCCTAAGTTATTCCTTATAACATTAGTTGTCTGCCAGGGCCATTATAAATACCGTATATACTTTCATATGCATTTAGATAAAGAGGCCACTAAATGGCGCCACTAGTTATGCACGTAAAAAGGGAACTAAGGTCTCAGCTAAGAAAAAGGTTTAAATCTCGGCTAACAAGGTATAGAGGGTATCTTTATGTAGATAGTTTTGTTGTTTCTTTTTTATGTTCTTTTGTAGGTCTTAGTTATCTCCTTCATCGTCTGTTCGGAAGAATTTTGCTTTAGGGTTTCTCCTTTTATTTAATCGATCTACTCTTGATCGAACTATTGATTCCTTACTTTAGTTTTTCTACATCATATAGTTTCTTCTGCAGATCCATTTATACTGCCCCTTGTCTTTTCGATTCATCTTTATCGATTCCCTATTATCTCCTGTTTCATTGCTTTTTATTCTAGTTTCTCTATGTCCTATTTTATTGTGTTGTTGTTTATGTGTATTCTCTTATACATTAAGTTTCTATTAGCTATGATCATATCTGTTTCTGTTGTAAGATTACTCTTTCCCCTTTGCCTTTTGTATTTTCATATTCTCATATCTTATATTTATTCCTGCCCCTACTTTATAGTATTCATATTTTCCTACTCAATAAATTTCCTTATGGTCAATATCCTTATGGTCA
Source organism: Tetropium fuscum (assembly GCA_964058915.1). Taxonomy (NCBI): domain Eukaryota; kingdom Metazoa; phylum Arthropoda; class Insecta; order Coleoptera; family Cerambycidae; genus Tetropium; species Tetropium fuscum. The sequence goes on from CAXKVY010005203.1 coordinate 66,007, forward strand.
ATTCCTTATGGTCAATATCCTTTGGCACTATCTCGTTATTTTCTTCAATGTCGTCATAAAAAGCTCCTTTTCATCTGCACTGTATTGTGATTTGCATGTTATTACTTTTTAATGGGAATTTTAAACAGGAACTCGTTGCGTCTAGGAATAACATTAGGATAAACACTGGTAGTTCCAGCTATAGTCTATATACCTGCTATTACTAATATCTAATATTAAAAAAAGGAAAACAAAGGAAAAGTTCAATTTGGTGTAAACAGTTCTGATATTTTTTACTCGGTTCTTGTTATGCCATGTCCGCTACCAATTCTTATCCGCTCCTCTTTTTATTCAAGGGCTCCTTTATTTCCGTTTCATCTCCATTCCTTTCGTCCACGCAAAGTTTCTTGCATCCAAGATTGTTTATTCCATTTTTAGTTACAATAAGTATTAAATCACTACTAACTTTTTCTTTTGTTTTATATTTATTTCTACGTCAATGTTCCTCTCACTCAGCCTGTTCCGTCCATCCTGTGCCGTTCCTCCGTTCTTTCCTTTATAGCTTTTCTTCATCGGTATCTATTTTCATCCCCTTGGCCACACCATTATTTCTCTTATCTATCAATGCTCTGCTTTATATGCTATATGTTGTCCTTTTGATTTTTCGTTATTTCCTTGTTCCCCTCGCATGAGTTTAAATTAATTAGCATGTATCTTGATATTTTATCTTTATTGTGTTTTGGTTCTCCTCGTTCATTTCTTATATATATATATATATATATATATATATATATATATATATATATATATATATATATATATATATATATATATATATATATATATATATATATATATATATATATATATATATATATATAGGAATCCGTCTAAAACAACTGGATTTAACTACGTCGTAATCAGATTTTAATATGACTTCATGGTTATTTATTAGCAGAATATATATTTCCCTGCAAATTTCGAATAAGAATGGAATCTTTCTTGCTCCCCTTTATATCATATAAAACGAAAGCGCTAAGGCACGGAAAATCCCTTTTGAGTACTGAAAAATGTTATATACACAAACAAAGTGTGTGACAAACAAAGGCTGGATTTGATAAATACAAAAGAAATTTTATTTAGTTCGTTTTACATCAACAAACAAATTTTAATATATTCAATAAAATCCTAAAAGGAAAGGATAATAGATTCCTGCGAGAGCTGACGCTGCACTTATATTAAAAATATCTACAGGGGCTTTTAACCATAAAGGGAAACACAGGCGCGGATTTTTTTTTGCGTGCTACCAACTGAAATTTATCAAAACTCCATCAAAGCCAGAAATTCTATTTTTAATCGAAAAATAATTGGAAGGCAACATCCAGTGGAATTTATATATTCCAGCTTCATATTATTACACAATTTGCTAAGAGATAACACCGTTGCAACCCGTTGAAATGGGATACGTGCATCTTGAAATTTGCTAAAACCCTGGCAACGTAATGCATAATGCAAATGTAAATGCAACAAATGTGTAATTTGGTTTTTCAATGTCGTGCTCACTTTAAAGTTAAACCTAACAAATACCTTTTTGCATTGTAAATATTAAAATATCGTATCGTAAAAAAACCGAACATCATAAACAAAGACAACTTATTTCGATATGTCTATATTTTTTTCTACTACGGTAATTTGACGATACTTTGGCTTTTCTATTTTGTTAACGAAGTACTTTAGCTAGTTGTGTAGTTATGATGTGCTACGTGCTCTTTGGCTTGCGTTTTTAATTTTGTTGATTTTGTGGCGGTTGTTATTGCGATATGGCAGGATGAGTAGGAGGTTCTTGCGGGTTCTAGAGTCTACTTATTAGTTGGTTAATTTTTACATTAGCGGGATTTTAAATAGTTCGATTTGTTACTTAATTCTATGTCAGTAAGTGGGTCTTTTATCTATGAATATTTTTGTTATTGTTTCATTATTTACTTCGTGGTTACTGTAGGCCTCTTTTTGGTTGCTATTTTTATTTTACATCCCTCTTTGTCTTTTTGTTTTTTCGGTTTTGTTTTTCGTTTTATTGTTTTGTTGTTTTATTTTACTTTTGGGTGTTTACTCTGTTTTTCACTCTTCTCTGTTTTTCTATCTTTTCGATCTATTGTGTGTTAGTTACGATAGGACGCTGTGGCATGTGTTTTTGGAGTGCGAGTTTGGTTTTTGTGATTTGAATTTTGTCCTATATAGTATATATGTAATTTACAGAGGGGTGTTTAGGTCGTTGATGGAATATTGGTATCATAGCCTTTTGTATTGTTGGGTTTTTATGTTGCATAAGTGTGTTAACAAATTTGGGTACGATTCTTTGCTATGTCTCGAAGGTCACGAATATTTTGATTATTATCCCGAAAAAAAAATCTAGGAATAATTTATGCTCAAGTGGTATTCGGCAAGAAAATCATACCCCAAGTATAAATCAAACCTGACATTTTAAATTAATTTCACAAGTGGTTTTTAGTGTTAATAATACCTATAGTAACAATTAAATTTGTTGCAGTATTATTTTGCTTATTATTCGATACCATTAGAGATTTGCCAAGATTTAGCAAAAATTAATACTTTGTCAACGGATAAGAAACACGTCAGTCGGGAAAATACATTTTCACATTTATTGGTGTGAGAACAAAAAGTAATTGTAATTCAAAATGTAGATACATCTACCATATTTCGGTATATAAAAAATACCAACTTTAGATACCCCAAATGCGAAAATAAGTTCAATCTATCGTCATTTAGCAATTTTAGGTCAATAAAGATGGTAGAAATGATTTTTTTAAAAGTTCTATTCTACCACATCTATTCGAAAAAATATATGATTAACACTGTTTGTTACTGTAGGTGTCCATGATAATTAGGCAGCCATGCTTTTGATACATGCAGCAAACGGAGATAATAATTGTCAAACATTTCTTGTGAGCATTTGCGTTAAAATATTTGAGAAAAATGGATTCTTTAAGAAAATCCAAGAAAGTATGCTGTTGTCAAGTAAATATAGCTCTATGTTTGTATGAAATTTGAACAAAATTGTTTCAAAATATTACATATATGTCTTAAAACACAGACATCTAATTAATTCTTCACCATCCTATTCACAATTAATAAGTGTTAGAAGAATTCAAGGAACATTTCAATTTTGTTGTTAAATGTAAATTCTTCGTTTTAGACATAATTGTTAATGCATAATTAAACAAATACTACAATTTGTGTTTTATGTTAAATTACACTTTATAGAGAACTATATATATATATAAATATAAATCAAAAAGTAATTCCTAGAAATGTCGTATTATTGACAAGTACATTATTCTGTGGTTGTAAAGAAAATAGATAAGGCAATGTGTAGATATGTGTAGTAGGCATATATGTTTACCTTCTCTACTTAAAAAAATTCCACTTAATTACCACCTCGCCTCGAAAAAAATTCGGGAAATTACTCTGATAACCATGGTAACGAGTCAAAATAAAGGCATCTTATTGGTTTTAGAGTAGAGGTGTGCAATTTTCTGAGAAATTTGAAATAAAATTTCCTACTCCTTAACCCGACTTTTATAACGCCGACCATATCTACATCAAAAAAAAGTTTTCGAAAAGTAAAGGCTATGGCTATTTGCATTTATTTCGAAAACCATGCACACTAGATTGATGTGCTGCGGTACAGTGTTCGGTACAACTAGTACAATGTGGTACAACAACAAACAAAATCAATTTTCGGAAATAGGAGGCTAGGAATTTTTACATTTTCAATAATACGATGCGTGTCATCTCCGCATTGTCTGTAAGCTTCACCACGGTTAAAAATAATTATAAAATGGAATCATATTACATCAAAATTTAAAGCCACAATTAGATGAAGTAAATAAGATCGTTTACTTTCTACTGCTCGCCATATAAAATATCTTGTATTATAATATTGGCACGTAGGTAGTGAAGATAGATACAAAAACAAAAAAAAACGAACATATCACATCCCTCTAGGCTATAAGATTTAATCAAAACAAACATAATATGGATACATCGAACACCCTGTAGGGTGTCCCCTCTCACTCAATCTTATCTCATTTGCTTGCTTAAAATCAAAAGCAAAGATTTTTTTTAAGTAGTAGTGATACTACTACTATTTTAAGGACTTATTTTTACTACTATTTTAAGTATTTTAAAATTAATACCTACCATTTTTCCAGGGTCCCAGTTTAAAATGGGAGTAGTATAGAAGTAGCATATAGCGCTAGTTGTTTAACGTCCTAAAATCTAAAATAAAATAAAAATTGTCGGTGTTCGCGTCGCGTGTAAGGCTAATTTAGCCGGTAATGGATCCTTTCTATGCGACATTTACATTGATTTTTAATAAATCTGATATGATTATATTTTGAGGGGCACGAATTACAGATAGCAAATCCGTAATAGTTTGTTTCTTTACTATCTAAATTATGGATCGATTTACTTTACTCGGTTAAGTAAAGCAAATTGAAATCAGATAAGCGAAATGTGGGTGATATATCTATGATTACTCCCCTTTATTATGATGATTGATAATATATCCATAAAAATATAATTATGGTGGACGTAAACAAACCTAAATTTGTCCACTGATGTAGTAGAGTAGTAAAATGACCAGTTCTTAAGAAATTATATATAGTGAGATTGCACCGGAAATATGGTCCAAAATTACATACCAAAGTCCCATAGGTTTTGGCAGTTAGAACGGGAGATGATGACACTTGATGGTCTCCGATTTCATAAAGTATACCGATATTGTGACAACAAATAAAAGCAGGTACTGGCCCGCTGGACGCCTGGCCGTATGGAAAATTACATCTGCACGTTTCACAAAACTTTTGTGGTTCTCTGATATTGAAATGCCCTTTTGTTAAATTTTTCTTATAATTCTTCTTATAATTATTCTTATGTCTTATAATTATTGGCATGCGATTTACAGAGTTCCAAAGGGCTCCAACTCCAGCGGTCACGCTTGAAGTCACGCTCCTGAAGTTGCAATAAAAATATATAATTTTCCGCGTTTTTTATGTTCCGTTTTTATGTTTTTTATGTTCCGAAAGTTTATGTCGTAAAACCAATATCATTTAGGGTTAAGCATTATAATATCAACACAGAAACATAATTGTCTGCAAATGTAGAAAAAAAGTTGAAAATGCAGTTTTCCATATGATCGGAAATGGCGAATTTTAAAGTCAGAAGACTATTTTTTCAACAAAATAAGAAAAAATAGGTATTTAAACAAAATTAAATTTTATGTTCTTTTTACATTTTTGTTAATGACTTCTTCTTGAGGATATACCTGGGTATTGGCATTGGCAAAAAAGAAAGCTGACGTAATATCAGTCAAAAAGGGTGACCGACAATAGTATTTTTGATAAAAATTATCTGAGATACTCAATACTCAGTCATTCAAAGTTACCTAGTTTTTTACAATTTTACCACTTTTTACATAATGGTAAAGGTATTTGTTCAAAATTTTATATTCATATAATTGGTACATTTTCCCTTTCTTTAAACGAGATAGTTTTGATTTTTTTATATGTTATATATGGTGGTAAAAATTGACAAAAACTGAAAAAAGTCCGAAAATTTAATGATTCTTAAAGTTTTTAACAATGATCCGGAGGGCACTCGAAGAGGAAAACTTGGATTTGTCATTACCACTTACAAATCCAAGTTTTCCTCTTCGAGTGCCCTCCGGATCATTGTTGAAAACTTTAAGAATCATTAAATTTTCGGACTTTTTTCAGTTTTTTGTCAATTTTTACCACCAAAGACCTGTGTTACGGCAAAAGTCACTGTTTACACCATTTAAGTAGACTAAATTTGCAACAAAATGAAAACAATTTGGTCTATGTATTGTCTTTGTAAATTACTGCTCTTTTTGCATGGTATCACCGGTGGGACAAGGGACATATCTAAAAAGAAAAAGCCTGTTGTCAACTATCCAAATATATCATCTGTCTGTCATGCGACCAGTGCCCCATGAATATGGACTGCCAGTTCCATAACCCCTGGAAACATATACTTACGAATCAGAAGATGAAGATACTGCAATTTGTTAAGTCGATTATTTTATTCCATCAACATCAAAAGATCCTGATTTCAACTAGTGTCCATCCTGAGTCCATCCTATCGTCAACCACATAAAATAACCCAAGCAGAATTAAATGATCTTATGACAGATCTTAAACTTCCAAAAAGTATCGCAGAACTGCTGGGATCAAGATTACAGCAGTGGAACCCATTAGAAGACGATGTTGCTGTCTCTGTTTTTCGTATACGCCAAAAACACTATCGCCATTTTTTGACATGGATTACTTGGTTTTCTGCAGTAACATTGAAGGTGTAATAAGGTGTAACATAGATAAGGCCTTGAAAACGACAACTCTATTTTAATTTCATTCTCATTTTAGTAATCAGCATCCCAAAAGTAATTGGATACCAAACTTTGCATAAAAGATACAATATAAATTTAACAATAACCAGCAATTTTTTAAAAACTTTTCCATTTCCCCCCTTCATATCTTCTTAACTATTGATCCTAGCGAAAAACTTAATGAGACCTTTTTATGAAGAAATTAATATTAAATATTAATTGTAAATGAATTTAGTATATGAACGTTGTTTTGCTAGAGGCAGTAATTTTCGAGTTATTAATAAGACACTGAAAAAAGGGACCTTTAGACCTCCCCCTTCCCCATATCTCCACAGCTATCCATCAGTACTTTTAGTTAGTATATTGTTAAGGACATCTTCCTCTATAGCTTTGCATAAATTGGCTTCTACATGAATTATTTCTGCTCTTTTTCCTTCGCTGCCTGGCCTTATGGGGAGGGTAATGCCACAACTGAATGGTTTTTCTGAATTATTTTATTTTTTCGTCTTTTAGCATTTATTTTTTTTTTAGCAGATATGGATAGAGTGAACTTACACATACCACATCAAATTTTGTGACTATATTTTCCCTGGTATATTGAAATCAATTTTAATACTTAGATATACACCACAACACCCCACATTCCCATAATGACTGCCTCCAAGTACTCGAGTGCACTTTTACAATTCTCTATTTAGCTAGCTATTGTAAAGGAATTTTTACTACGCCAGAATGCTCAAACATAGTTTACTACCTCTGTAAAGTTTATTATAAAAACACAGATATTAAGGTTAAGTTATATGAAGTTGAGGGCGTAAAAGTTGTAGTTTTCTTGAAGGAATTATTAAAAAGCATCCACAGTATCTCCCCGCCAAAAGGTTTTAATAATGTTTTCGTTATAAGCTGGGAAAGTTCAAACTTTTTAATCTTTTGACTTGCAGATTTTTTATTAGATAACTTTAAAGCCCGCTGTCAATTTTCTAGAACAAAATCCAGATGGTTCTCTACAATTATCATAGAACAGGAATTAAAGAAACATTGCTATTATAGTAATAACGAATAGCGTAATTAATTTACAGAAACGTCTCCGACGAATTACTGCTTCCCTAATCCAGTCCTCGGTATCCTTGCACTATGTATTTACATTATCATAATACTAACGGCGCGCAATGCAATGTATGGCAGTAGTTAGCTGTTGCTTTGTTGTATTGTTGTTCATCCAGAATAATACCTATCTTGTCTCATTATTTAACCACCAGGGGCGTAGGTCCATTAATGTGGTCCTGCTGCCATGTCACAAATAATTACGGCCTGCCACGTTCGCTGTATCCGATATAATACTAATAATAATAATAAAGCGTTTATCATTTTCAACCAAAATACAAGCGATAAACCAACCAATATTTACAATACAGAATACAATTTGTAGAAAATAAAAGCCAATTAAACAGCTTGCCGGTTTACAAGTGGTACACATGTAAGTAATAACCAATATGCAAGCCTGAGACCCCTGTCGGATTAAGGGCGGGCTTTGGGGGCTAAAGCCCTGGCTCTGCCATACGAGGGGCCCCAAAGCATCTTATTTTTTAATTTTTATTCGTTTAAATTAGTTATAAAATTATTATAGGTAGATGATATATTTAAAATTGAAAGCGAGACCACTAATGGTAAGGGGGGGGTTATTGGCTCTAATGTTAAGATGACAGCGCCATTTGCGGTCGTCTTAGAAACCTTGTAATCTACATAAAAATAGGTTATATAATACAATAATAATAGAATGAAACAATAATACATAGGTTATATCACCGTGTAGCATCGCAAGCTTACTTTATTTCTCATCAGGTGGCATAATATAATATCGCTCTGCAATAGGGGATTATATATTATTGTCACCTTCCCGCGAAAAAAAAATGGTGATGCCATACTTTTCTTGTTGCATCATGATTTATACACGTGAGCACACACTGAGACAAATTCTTCTAGAATTTCTTTCATTCTTATTGGAGCCGTCAAAAAGGTAGGACGATTTATCTATTTGAAGAGTTTTTATCGTATTCTGAAAAGATATAGACTATTAAAATAGACAAAACTATACTATGTCTACCCTCCAGAGTACCTTCAACAGCGATTAAAGTGGCTAATACAAGTTTTCCTAACTTAGCTCATACTAAGCAAACTTCAGTTAGGTACATACTAGTAGTATCAAGAGTATAAGTACATACTAGCAGTATCAAGAATCATTAAAAGAGGGTATGCCTCCCTAAAGTACGCTTAAACAAATCTTATCTGTAAAGGGTCTCTACGTATATAGTTCAACTCGATGCAAGCAAGTCCAATGATAGTTTAAGGTGGAGTTACAGATGAAGTTACCAAGTCATCAAGGTTCCAAGATGTCAAGGTGCCCAGGTTACAAGGTTACAAGGTGGAGTGACCTACACTCGACGTGCGAAGCCTGAGTCGATGGAAGCGGCCTCGAAAGGTCGCCCAATGATGTGTCCCTCGATCAACGTAACACAAGGTCTAGTTCAAGAAGTTGAATCCGACATACCGTCGAACGTGTGCCGGTTAACAAACCACAACAACACACCACAGTGATTTTATTATTAAATCCCACTCTACTATGGAAATAACAACGTATTTATTTCATAAGGAAACACTTTTTAATCTTGAACTATAAGTAGCGTTCCTACCCGGTGCACGAGGCAGAGGAAAGAAAATGCCTTCGAACCACAGACCTAGACGATGGCTTCGAAATCAGGCCACCTGCCATAGATCTGTAGACAGCCTAAGCGCGCTAATCATAGAAAACACTAGGAACAAAAGGTCAGAGAACAAAAAATAGGGACATAACGGCTAACTAGATGCGCTTACACCAGTCAATAATGTTCTAGTGTTATGTTCTAAAAATATGCCTGTTCTAAAAATATGAAATTACTGTAACACAAATATGTGCCGCAAAGAAACTCGTCATATACATGCTCTGAGATCTAACCACAAATGTTAGAGGGCGTGCGTAGTCGCTTTCCATAAAATGTCAACTAATGAAAAGTGACCGTAACAGTCTTACTTGATCATCTTAAGTATATTTTTCACTAAACAAATTATTCAGCTCTGCATTAATAGACTTGAAACCTTTGTTATGTGAAGGCATCGAATCAACCATTGCACGTGATGAATGATAATTTTTCTTATTAAATAGCTGTTACTTTGTGCTATTAAGTCGTGAGAGGGGGAAGCAGTGGGACGCGCCTTTCTGCTACTCTCTCTGCGACTCTGCTACTTTAGTTTATTATATTATACTCGAAGAGCGAAGCTTCTTACTCGATGCAAGTAAAAATACTCTGGATATTTACATTAATGATTAATTATTTGTTAGTGTTTATATTGGATGTTGTATCGATGATTCCCTATTTGAATCGGATTTTGTTCAGTATTTCATGGATTTTAATTTTTTTGCGCAGAACCCTAATTCCCTTTTGTAAATAAAAGTAAGCCTAAGTTGTGTACTCCTTATAACATCAGCTATCTGCCAGTGAAAGTCCCGTAAAAATCGGATCAGCCGTTTCGGAGATATAATAGCCCGAACAGACAGACAGATAAAAATGTTAAAAATTGGTCTTTTGTTATAAGTACCGTATATACTTTTATATGCATTTAGTAACGCTGTTATTTTTACATTACATAGACACACTCCAATTTTATTTATTTGTATAGATTGTTTTTTAACGATTGGCATGGTTGTGCTAAAATTTGCATCGCGGTCGTCTGCCTCAGCATAAACTGTTGCTGAGGCTTGTAACTTCAGTGTTAACAAAGTCAAAGTGTTTAGTTTTAAATAGTTCTCAATCTAATATAAAGAACTTCTGCGTCGTGACGTGTAACATTATTTGGTTCGGTGCCTCCCCTATTTATTTATGTTTCATCGAAATCTCTGCGTAAGATTTTTAACGCTTCTCAAAATACTAAGACGTGACTAAGAGAACTTAATCGGAGATAGTGCAATTAAAAATAAGCTTTTTATTTATCCTGGCCCCAGTCTCATGTTTCACCGACACTTAGGAAAAGTTTGCTTAGCAAAAAATCACGAAGTGTGCTGTGAACTACTTCCTCAATTTTCATTATGGCAATATTTCGTTATTCATAGGAACACGATTATTTTAATATCCAATTGCTAAGAAAAAGACGAATAATTCGTTCTATATTATATTCAAGATGTACTATACACGGGATTTAAATCTTCTGTGGCGATCTTACGTGGCGGTATTTTTTTCGACATCAGCCTGAGCTTTATCGGTTACAGGTACCCCTTTTCCTTACGGACGGTACTGTACTAGATAACTGCAGTGGAGATGACGGTACCCAGGGGTCACAGGACTTACGGGGGAAAGAATTATTATTATAATATTATAAAAGAAATTATAAGAAATATTCCTCAGTAATATACCTTGTTTATGACATATAGTTTCATATATATCAGTTACCCTAAGTATATACAATATATCCCACTTTTCATGGAGGCACCCTTATATCTCGGTCACCTAATATCCAAATATTTTGAAATTTTGGTGGTGAATATATACCTATAAAATGAGTTTTTAGCCATAACCACATTTGACTATAAGCAGAGGAATTCGATTCTATGATGGAAAAAGTGGGTCGTTTTTAAAAAAAAGTATTAACGAATTTTTTAGAGATAAACCAGTTAGATATTCTTAATCAGCACCTTCAGAAACCCCTTTGTACGATATTACATCGTTGTTGATCAAAGATGTTTGAGATATGGGCTGTCAAAAAACAATTTTTTTTCACATATAATACAAGTGCTCTGGATTTTGCCGACAATATTTGTCATTCTGAATACGAGTTGCTGCTGTTACGAAAATATTTTCCAAAAACAGCAGCAACGAGTAATGAATGAACGATAAATATTGAAACAAAACTGAGAGCACGAGTTGTATTCGGAGGACAATTTAATGAAACAAGAATGTAAATTCTGAAAGAAAATCAAATTGTGTAATTTCCAAAATTATTAGGGGATCGAAGTTAGGCTATACAAACTGCTTAAGCTAGGAATAAGAGATACTACTCGTTCTATGCCTGATGTGGAATTTTTATTTCAAACTGTTTGTATCCTGAATCTCCCGTATTTCTCTTTAGTGGTTAACTTACTTCATCGTCTCGGAATTCCTTCAAATTTGTTTTTACACAAATATTTCTATGTTCAAATCAGTAAATTTGTTCAAAATCGGAAACGGATACTAATATGCTTAAGGCAGATTCTTGACACAAGTATTTGTATTTTCAAACCCAAAGAGGAAAAAATTCTAGCAAGTCCGAATTCTAGAAAAAAATGCTTATGGTGGTATTTAAATATATTTATATTAAAATGGATAATATTAACTTCAACCCTGTGACCGGCATATTATTTTCACTGTTTAAATTGTTCTTCGGCATAACTGGTCGGTATTGGTAACGCAAATCAACTGACTTATTTGAGTCCTAATTAATCGACTCATCTTCCCAATGCTAGAGTTAAGTGGGGTGACTTGTTAAAAGTTCCAAGCTGAACTTGCGTTCAGCTTGGCATGCAGCTTTGGTCATGCAGCTTTGCGCGATCGAGCTATGGTCAAAGGCATCTTTGCGTTCTGAATACAGAAATAGGATGGCTATTAAATATTGAGAAATGTGTATTCGGGGCGCATTTTCCTGGACCCAATCTGTTTCAGGTTTTATAGTAAGCAAAATTAATTTACAACAAAATAACTATAGCCGTCGAAAAAGAAAAGAATTTTTGCGGCAATTAACTTAATAACAAGGATAAACTAAATATAAATCGTATAACTAGCATATTAGGTGTTTAATTTTTTGCCTTCGTTACACTTTGGTGGCTCCAGTAAATTTAACAACCTTTCTTTAAACCACCAATTTCCTCGATTTTTTATTAGGCTTGAATGTTTAATTCCCCTGCCTATGCTGATATATTTAGCATGAAATTGACATTTAATGTTTTATTTCGATTTACGGCGATACCGGTAGTAATCTGACCCATATTAGCATCGTAGAGCAATTGAATTCATTAGTAGGCAATTCTGGAGAGCTTTCTTTATTCAAACAGATACGAATTGGACAAAAAATTCAGAAGCCGGGAAGGTTATTTTATTAAACAGGTCTCAAAGTCGAACAGATTAATTGATCTATAGGAAACGTGACTGACTGAAATCGCAGACTCTTGAAAATTGTTTACATACAACTACAGACTATTCGGCAGTAGATATGCTATATTTACTTTAACACAATATCATACATAATAACTTATGATGACTACTAGCCAAATTTACTTGCTCACTATCAAAGGATGAATTACCAATCGTCGGAGATCTCTATCATGCTTCATGGCGAATTGAATTTCAAGCAAGCACATTGCCTCATTATACATAATAGTTTCTATGTCGATTGTGGCAATATATTATATCCTGAACCCGGAAGAGTTTCAGAAGATGTCAATTACCGCTTCTACCAGCACGGGATCTGATTTTATTGTGAGTATTATACCTCTGCCTCGTGTGTTAATATATTAATGTCGGAAGTTCTTGTTGTGTACTAGCTGTTACCTGCGACTTCTGAACTCACGCGACAGGCAGCCTTTGTGATATTAAGTCGTAGGAGGGGGGATCGGTGGGTGGCGCCTTTCGATGCGTTGACGGTGGCTGCGCGTGGGGCGCGCGCGTTTTGGATCCTGCTACATTAGTTTATTTTATTATTATTCGAAAATTATTAGGTACTCGAAGCAAAGAAGAAATACGATGAAATCATTCACGTTAATAATTAATTACTTATTAGTGTTTATATTGGATTATATTGGATGTATACTTTCCTATTTGAATTGGATTTTGTTCACAATTTCATGGATTTAATTTTTTTGCGCGGAACCCTAATTCTTTTTCTAAAATAAAAGTAACCTTATGTAAAATAAAAGTTATTCCCTATGACATCAGCTATCTGCCTGTGAAAGTCCCGTCCGTCAAAATCGGTCCAGCCGATTAGGAGATTAGCCGGAACAAACAGACAGACAGACAAAAAAATTTAAAATGGTTTTTTGTTATTAGTATTATATATACTCTTATTATTTTGACATTAAAAACAGACACTTCAATTTTATTTATTTGTATAGATTTTGTTCACAATTTCATGGCCTTTATTTTCTTTTATGCAGACCCCTAATTCTTGTTTTAAAATAAAAGAAAAGTTTTAAAATAAAAAATAGCTAAAGATACTCATTATAACATCAGCTATCTGCCAGTGAAAGTCCAGTCCGTCAAAATCGGTCCAGCCGATTCGGAGATTAGCCGGAACAAACAGACAGACAGACAAAAAAATTAAAAATGGTTTTTTGTTATTAGTATCATATATACTCTTATTATTTTGACATTAAAAACAGACACTTCAATTTTATTTATTTGTATAGATTTTGTTCACAATTTCATGGACTTTATTTTCTTTTATACGGACCCCTAATTCTTGTTTTAAAATAAAAAATAGTCCCGTCAAAATCGGTCCAACCGTTCCGGAGATTAGCTGGAACAAACAGACAGAGACACAAAATTTTTAAAATAATACTAAGTTACTCTTTATAACATCCTCTATCTGCTAGTGAAAGTCCCGTAAAAATCGGTCCAGTCGTTTCGGAGATTGGATTTTGTTCACAATTTCATCAATTGAACTTTTTACGCGGTATCCTAATTATGTTTCTTAAATAAAAGTAGCCCACGTTATTCCTTATAACAGCAGCTATCTGCCAGTGAAAGTCCCATTAAAATGGGTGTTGCCGTTTCGGAGATCGGATTTTGTTCAAAATTTCATGGATTTTTGGTTTGTCGGAAGACCTAATTATTTTTCTAAACAGACAGACATACACAAAAAAAAATTGTTTTTTGTTATAAGTACCGTATATTCTATCATATACATTTAGTAAAAAGTCGTTATTTTGACATTACAAATAGACTTCAATTTTATTTATATGTACTGATGTAATGATAACCCAATTGTACCAAAGCACATCTATTAGGTAGGTACATCTATTTGTACTAGCCATAGTTTTTGAAACACTTACATACAACTACAGTACTAACTTCTAATACCCTAAAGCCCAAGATTCCGGTAGTAGATTAGTGGTATGTTCCCTGTTAATTATGATGACAAGAGAAATTTCCCGCTCTATGAAATCACCGCGTTAGTATTATAACAAAGATTTTCATAGTTTATTAAATAGAGATATAGTTTATAGGCCAGCTAAGAAACCACTAGAGATTTCTAGTTATTATTCTTACTTTAATTTGCTTATGTTGGTGACGATTGGTTCGCAACTAATTAGGAAACTTCCATGACAATAACGTAATTTCCTTTGTAAAATTATTGATAACCAGCAATTTAGTTCATCATGCATCTCTCGATAAGCAAATGGGATTGAATTAGGGTTACATAATCAATCAAATGATCAATCATACCAATTTCTTCCATAAAAACATCTGGGTTTTTTTGAATGAGTTGATTTACCCTTCCAATACTTGTAATCTGATTTACTAATCTGAATGTATATATCCAATCAGTTGCCTAAGTGATTCCATTATCTATGACATCCAATGTTATATTATTTGTATCTCCCATTGTAAAAAAAAATCAGGACCGGTTAGGATTTGATGACGGTATATGATTTTTTTCGCTACCCAAAACAAATTGGGAAAATAAATATGGAATTGAAATTTGCGTTTGGATGGAAACGTATACTTCCATTCACTCGCTAGTAATTATTTTTTGTGTTAAAAAAATTGTTCCTTGCAACTCGACTCATCAGGTAAAGCATGTTTACCTGTTTTCCTTTCAAAGCAGTATTAGATCCGAAGAAACAGCCCTGAGGTAGACGTATAAACATAAGTCCTGTAGCGAAATCTCTTCCGCGCCAGTGAAAACCGAAAGCACGAAACGACCCCGCCGTTCGTTATCCCATTACCTCGCCAGAAACTCTCAGTAAGATCGGAGATATCATCAAAAATTGAAAATAAACAAGGAACAGATTCCGTTTCCATAAATTCTCGAGCTATTCGTTAAAATTCAGGTCCAGCGCGTCACGTTCACCGCAGCTCTCTTGCTACTCCCCAGGATTGAAGGCAGTACAGACGGCATTACTTGTTTCATTGCTTTCTTTCTGCTACCAGACGACGTTTATCATTTGGACGCACGCAATTTATGCAATGGGTCCTATTGCGGACCGTTTTTAACTCTATACCCCTATATTGTGATGCAAGAGCAAATTATTAGTTCCATTTTTTGAAATGTTATCTTAAAAATGACTAAACGGATTTTAAAAGCCAGGGAAAAACTTGGTTAAAGTTAAGAGGTGATTATATTCTGGAGCAAATTCCTTTATTATAAGTGTAGTTATTCTAGGGGGAATATTATAGCTGGATATATCTGAATGGATGTTATTGTTGAAATGTTTTATTAAATAATGAACGAAAATGCATAATTTTATAATCAAATACAAGAATACACTAATTTGTAATATAGAGACACAAAGTTAGAAATAGAAACAAAACTCAAGCTACAGAGAGCACACGCACAGTTGTTTTAATAAAACTGAATTCGTTGTTTCTAGGTCTTCGTAGGCGTTGTTGAACTGCTTTTTTCTAGGTCTTCAATCTTCAAGTTATAGACTAGGAAATGTCTACAACTTAGGCCCGAAAATTTAAATGTTAATTTTAGTTTCTTTATTTATCTTTTTTACGCAGTATCTATGTGTTCTCTTTTGCCAATGCAGCGCAAAATTTTGGTTTTTATAGGATAAAATTAAGGAAATTGTAGACTATGACATCATCACCAACAACAAAATTCTTGTCATATTCATACCAAGAATCGTCACATTCTTCAATGACTTCCAATGGGGAATCGTCACTTTCTTAGCATACTTTTTCCCAGCTGGGTTCTTCGTCTTCGCTACTGGAACTCAGATGAACTTTCAACTTTCCTCACATAATTCTTAGTGGCAGTTCAAAGTTCTATTTTATCTAAAGTATCAATTACAATTTCCAAGATTATGTCTTTCTTCTCGCTTTCGAGGATTAGATTTCGGAAAGGGGCGAATGGCTTTTGGTGATGTAATATTGGACTGGACTGTAGCAATATGACTTGTTTCATTGCAGCATTTTCTTCAAAAATATTATGATCGGTATATAGGATAAATTACATAGAGTTACGAAAAAAATAGACGTAACCTTTATTCTTTTAAATTAAATTTTCATTCGAGCTAAAAAAACTAATTCAAACTAGACCAGGCGTTACGGAGATAAAGCGCCCCGTAATTAGATATTGCGTATGTTGACATAAAATCCAAAATGGCGGATTTTCTCCCATGTACCGGGATATTCACCTCATGTTTTCCTGACCGCCATATGATCCCAAACAAGGTTCTGAAAAGCACCTAGGGGAAGCACTATGTTATACCAGTCGCGATTTATATATAAATTTACTTGCCTAGTGAAATAAAGACAGAGCATATTATCCGGTGATCTAACCGGCTACACGCTGATTGGTGAGGCCATATTTTATTGTTAACTAAATTAAAAATCGCCAGAAAAATCAAATGACAATAATAATAGTTTCGACATATCATATTATGATTTATCAAATACAAAAACTTATTAAACTATAGCTAATTATTCACAGATATGAAATAAAGCATCTCCGAAAGCGGGAGATGAGGCTTTTAGCTTCGTAGTAGAACACACTAGTGGAGCATAACGTGATAGGTTGACAGTTAAGTACAATGTATATGGAAATACGAGTAACTAAGGAAGTGTTTGTTTGTTTCTGTGAAGAGACTTCCTTAACAATAGATAATAATGCTAACAGTTCGTAAAGGCACTTAAAAACGGTAGCCACAGGAAAATTTCTCTCTGAGAGAACTAAGAATTTATGTAGTAAAATTCAAGATAATTCTTGAAATTTGGGCATGATAGTAATTTCACGTGTTTCCAAAGTATTATGTAAAGTAAATTAGTGAATTTCAAGTTATTCTAGTTTATCCAAGCAATAATTAGATACCCGGGGTGTATCCTAGACCTAGTTCTACGACGAAAACTACTGTTTTCATCATATCCAGATAAGGATTTACAAGTAGTAAATTAACATATCAACAAATTATTAATTTCCAAGAAGGCGTCTCAGCAATTCGACAAGTAGTGTTCCTGATTTCGGCATAAGATTGTTTACTGAGGCTGTTCACACAGCGAGGACTCCGTTGCAGTTTTCCGAACGATGAAGCCATTGCAGTAGCAGCATTCACCAGTAAGGGTCCATATAATAGTGCTTCGGTCCAGTGCGCCAGTGACTGTTTTTGTTTACAAAGGATTAACTTTGCAATAAGTACAAATAAACCACAACTTATTCTTATAATAATTGTTATAATAGATAACAATATTGCTTATTTCTAAATATATGGTTTAAATATATAAATAATTTGATTTTATTAGTAATTAGTATTAGTTAGAACAAATAATTTATTTTGAACACAACTTGAGGTGAAGTGTTTCCATGCTTTAATTTAAAATTTAAAGAAAACTAAAGAGAAAACTTAACTTAAGATTTTTTCATTTTATCTATATTAATTGTCACACATTCTATTAAATAATAAACAAAAATATAATATACAAAATAGAATATATGCTAATATGCTAATTAAAGTATGTATCTTCAACACCAACCATTAGCATTACAATTGATAATTAAACTATCTCTTCCCATCACTGTATATAAATATCTCATATCTCTCTACCATCACAAATTATCGTGTAACAACTTTATGTAAAATATTTACATACTAATTTAAACTACCGATATTTTGAAACCAATCTGTCTCTGACAAAAAATATATTACAATATATATATATATATATATATATATATATATATATATATATATATATATATATATATATATATATATATATATATATATATATATATATATATATATATACTCGTATATATATATATATATATATATATATATATATATATATATATATATATATATATATATATATATATATATATATATATATATATATATATACATATATATAGAGGGAGAGAGAGAGAGAGAACCTGTAAAATTGGTGACGTGGCGAAAAGAGTTCCATTTATAAGTTAACTATCACAATGAGCCTCACGCAATGAGAGAGTAGTTAAACCGTCTAGGCTGAATCGCTCTGTACATTATCATGTATAGACAGTATATATCATCCATACAGTATCATGCAGAATTTTCATGATTCTTTGAGCATCCCATATTTCAGTTTAAGCATTTTGCAGTGCCCCCTCGTAAATCTCGTGAAATACAGCAAAAGGTGCTATAATTACTAAACGCAACATCATAGGCATAATTACAGTCTCGCTGATTACTTTGATTTAATGGCTTTAAACACGTCACCCTAATTCTATATTCATTTCCGCAAGATTTCCCATTCCGTTGCAGGTTTTTCAGATAACAATCAAGTAATTAGAAGTTACTAATGTTTACTACGCATACATATCCCTATCTACATAAGCATGCTGAAAAATAATTAACCATATTGACGTATCCATTTATAATAATAATAATAATAAAAATGAACACTTCTTCCTTACACAAAAACAGAAGATAGACCAACCAGACAAAGTTTAGCTATTGCACCATTAAACAGACATTTTAACCTAATGAATAGTCAATTTCTTTTTCGAAATTACCAATTTTTAGACAACATATTTTTGCATTCATTTATGATGTTGCTAAAACCATCTATGAAACTAAATGCAAATTTTGTCTTCTTGCTCGCTCTCTTGCCTTACTGAATAGCATGCGATGTTTTGTTTGTTAGTGTGTGATTTTTGGCAGTGTATATATGTACAGCTAAAAGCTACTTAAAGGCAACATAAAAACGTCAGAAGGGCGTCTTTATCCTTTCTTGTTGAGCAACTGGGTGCTTGGTCTGCCACAAGGGTTGTTTTATGAGCAACAGGTGGTGTTTAAAGACACTTTTTATTATGCTCGTGTGACGTTCTACATTCTGCTCAGATATGGTCCGCGTACTGCTGATATGATATTTCAATATCAAGCAATGAAGAAAAGCGGTCCCCTGCGAC
>CAXKVY010005204.1:0-13679 GCA_964058915.1 Tetropium fuscum
CAAATCTATTTTCGTGTTGGCATGGCAATGAATTTTACGGATGAAGGTGAATGCAATTACAAAATCTCAGTACATTATTTGGCAAAATTTATTTTTGTTTTTGTTATATTAATAAAGCTTTGCTGTGATCAAATGTTAAAGTTATTTCTAAAATGCACAGTTAAAAAATCTCTGTTAAATAGTTCCCGAACGATTGATGAAAACAACTGCACTTGTAATAAAATGAGAAATTTATACGAACCGAGAAACGGGCGCTTTACATTATTTTATGTTTATTTTTAATGAAATGTGCTCGGAAATCTGGTTTGAATATCCGGGTGAAAAATAAAATTTGCCTGAGAAATAATTTGCGGAACCATACAAAACTATTTAATTTATGTTTTGCAGTTTGTGCCCCAGGAAATAATGGTTTACTTACTGTATACATCAAATCTTCGCTTTCTGGAGATATCATTTGTTTAGTAACGATATGTATATTAGGCCCTTCTTAAGGGGAAGTATTGAAACTCTTAATTCAAGACGAGTATTCTAGATGGCGAGTGAACAAAAATTTCCTTAAGAGTTTCCAGTTTAAAACAACTCGTTTGGCGTTTCCTAATTGTTGTATCGTAACAATGTACTTGAATGAAACTGATGTAAAAGAATGCAAGCGGCTTGTAAAAAAATATTTGCAAGATTCTTTTTAGTAAATAATTTAAAGCCCTTCAATACAGTATAGATGTGTATATTTCGATAGAGCAGCAGCTACCGAGTAGAAATTTAATAATCAATATTTCGGTAGATTCGGTCTAGGCCATTTTTCGACCCTCGAGGATTTTAAAAATTTGGACGCTTCTCTTTTTCTTTAGGGCGTGCAGATCTTGAATAAAGAGAGATAACAAGTCATGTCTAATTCATTAGCCAGACGTCAGAACAATATTTTTGGACCACCAGATCAATGAGGACCACAAATTGCACAATGACAAATTTTAGTATACAACACATTTTACTCATTTACAAACCGAATTACTATGTAAAGAAGTGCTCTAAACATTTAATTTTCGATGAGAAAAGAAAATAGAATAATACAAACAGGTTCTCTTTTTCTTTGGGACGTGCAGATCTTGAATAAAGAGAGATAACAAGTCATGTCTATCTTTGTGCAGAACTTAATGCATACGCTTTATTAAATATAATTCTCGTTTTAAGAACAAATGGAACACCTGAGAATATCTCCAATATTATTCATTAGCCAGACGTCAAAACAATTTTTTCGGACCACCAGATCAATGACGACCACAAATTGCACAATGACAAATTTTAATGTACAGGACATTTTACACCTCAATTACAAACCGAGTTACTATGTAAAGAGGAGCTCCAAACATTTAATTTTCGCTGAGAAAAGAAAATAGAATAATATAAACAACTGTAAGAGCTACCAAATCCTACTACTACAAAAGCTACTTCCAATAAAGAATCTCAACAAACTGAGGCATGTAATGTTCGCCTTTAATGTATGGAGTTAAAATGTATATGTTTATCGTATAAATGTTGTTTCTTTTGAAAATTTAAATAGGAACTTGTTTTGTTACGACCCAAGTTAAATTTTAAACTATTTGGTATATGCGTATATGTGGGCGCCTGAGCGTTATTAAAATAATCATTTTATCCTTGGCTTAAATATTCTCAATGTTTAACAATTTATAGCTCATTGACTTTATTAAATTCGCAAATGCAACAGTATAAACCTCTTCGCTACAGTGACAGCAATAACTACTTTTTCGAAATATATAAAATGATTAGCATAATTTTATATTAACAAAATATTCTGGTAACAAATGCTGGGAAAGAAAGATATTTTGTGAGAGAACTAGGTCACATCCGTCGTCACGGCTCTACTGAAGAAGTTATCGAGAGCCTGGCTCATTGGCGATGTGAACAATTTTAAATGAAGAGTTCTTGTGCATGCCACTATAGACCCTCGTAGAAGAGAGAATCAGCAGGAGCGGCTCACCGTGACTTATTCATCAGTGTTCTGTGACGATGGATGTGATATTATTATAGTTAGTGCCTATATAGAGATACAGGGTGTACCACGGTGACGAGATATTAGACATATTTCAGACTACTTCGATGTTAATTTTGAAAATTTGGGCAATAGATTTCTCGGGCTTGCCCTTCTCAATTAAAATAATGGCGTCTACTTAATGCTTCCGGTTATACCGGAAGTTGACGTCATCTTCGTTATTTTAAATGGAACACTCTGTATATTATTGCAATTTTGGATCTGACGTCAATTTTTAGGTGAACTTTCATAAAGGTTTCGTATTCTCAAAGTTTAGCGTTTTTGATATATATTATTTATTTTTTTACAAAAGATTTTAGAAAGCACTGCTTAATGCAAAATATGTGTATTTTACAATAATAAAGTTAGAGCGATAAAATTTATAGGGGACATAACTAAGAGTCTAAGCTTCCCTGTCATAATTTCAAAATGACCTAATTTCATACAGGGTGGTAGAAACTTAGTGCCGAATTTTATTTATTTATTTGTCAGCTTTAAACTATCTTAACTTATTTTTAAAATAGAACACCCTGTATATTTTTGCGCAACCTGTTGAAAAATTGTGTTCTCTTTCGAATGGTATAATGGTTTCTTATACCTATCTCTTTTGGTTTTTAAGGTATTTACTGTTTTTCGTGCAGTCAACGGATGTCGCATAATTTTTTGCGAGGATGGCTGTGGAATTTTCAGTGGAACTTCAAAACAAGCACCAGTCTATTGTCTATAAATCTGTCACCAGTTTATTATTGTTAATTCAACACATATAGTGAATATTTATTTGAGTATTATTTATTGTTAAATAATGAAAAACGTAAACATTTATTCAAATACTGACATTCTAAATTTATTATTTATTCGTGGAGAGTGTCACACGACAATTAATAGGACTTGCAGGGTATTTAATAAAAGCTATCCTCATTTACCACCAATAACTAGTCACATTTTAAGAAGAATTTTAAGACACACCATACCATATCTGTCGCGATCCCTATTCAACTCATATAAATCCCATTTCCTGTCTCGCTCACTTAGAAGACACCTGCATGAACAAGCTGGCGATTTACTGGCTTTACTGTTCAGTGCCGTATTATCATGCGCAACCAAGGTGAAGTGACTTCAAAAGATGTCTTATTATGTAATATCCATATATATGCAAAACTTTAAGCCATAAAATTATTTCTGAATGAGAATTAGTTCTAAAGTGAGATTTTTTCGGGGCTTTGCTTGCTTTTTTAGTTCTTCTTTTAGTTCATTTTTAGTTCTTTTAGTGCCTAGTTCTTCCTTTGCACTACTCTGTATAAAACCACTATAACCTATAAACACTATGCACTATATTCTATAAATACTAGAATACTATAATAACATATTAACTATAAAATATTAACTATAACCAATGATTTTACAAACACGAGACACAATTAATATAAAAACACTCGAGCACGCCGTTTACACTTCACGTACACGTTCGATGTCGCGTTCTAAACACCTACCTAATACGGTCAAGGACACAATAACTCATCGAACACCTACAACTGCCACTGAGACAAAAAATATCCGTTAATACAACGCGCGAAATTATACCTATATGCGTGCGCCACCACCCTATATGTCTTTCAGGCGATACCAACAGATGAAACGTTCGCTCGGAAAAAATAAAAACATATTCACTTGCAGTTCTCATCCATTTGCAATTTGTTTTTGGTATATTATAAATTGAATTGAGTTAACATTATTGTTTTTTGTTTTATTTCCTATATTAGTATAATTGCGCGCGTCACTGAGCACCGCATTCCATTAGTTTGCATATCAGACGAAAGCACTATAAGAAGCTGTTGGTATCAGCTAGACCGTGCTCCACTTTGACACCAGATGTCACTTAACGGATCTTGCACACAGCGAATACGTGACTGTGCCTGATAAGTTATGAAAAACTAGGTAGTTGCTCTACATTTTTTAAGGCACAAAAAGTGTACCTTGTATTATACAAAAATTAAGTATCACTGATTAAGACTTTCACAAATGCGGAATTTTGTAATACCTACTTAACTTGTTGCATGTCTGTCTACATGCACGTAATGCACATAATATACTTTGATGTTTAATAGGTGTATATTTTAAACTAACATGTTTTATGTCATTTACATGACATTTTAGACGTTATTACATTCTTTCCTCATAACCAACGGTAAAAATGGAATTTCAATGTGAAATCCCAGTTTAATCGACGTAATTCAAACTGTAAGACATGGCTTAATATTTTATTATATACAATTATTTATGACCTGCGATACCTATTATGATTATTCGCCTACAAGATTATCTATTAGGGTTATTACATTTTCGTCGTCGTGATAAATATTTCATACTTTTTCTGACGATGCCTTCCAGAGATCCGTCTGATGATGGTTTACCATATTAGCACTTTCTAATTACTATTGTGGCCAAAAGAAGTGATAAAGTGTTGTATAAATACGATTCTCACCAGTGACGCATCAATTATAATATATTTTTATTAGTGTCAAAATGTCATGTCTTTTATATTTTTATTTATTATATTTATATTCTCGGGATTTATATTCTCGGGATATTTATTTTCTCGGTCGCCCAATGGACGCTGGATGCAAGTTTGTTGGCGTGACCTTTTTCTGCTTAAGGTGATTCTACACCACGTGTCTTTTCGAGTAATTTTTCAAACCCCGATAATATGTATTTCACAAGATTTAAAAACCATGATCCATAAGCCTGATAGTCGGTGTATAGCGATCAGCTAACCAATTACCAGCTCTCAAAATGGTTAATAACAAAAATTCAAAAATTTTGCTGTTGCCCAACCTAGTTTTCAGTAGTTATTTCGGTTGACTTCATTAACAAAATCAATAACGTACTGTAACATATTTGGGTTCGTAGGCGTATCGATCGGCGATAACGCAAAACAATACCTAATTATATAAACATCAACAAACGCACCACTTTCAATAATCTGTGATTTCCAGTGTTTTATAATATCCCGTTGATGCTAACTTTGTTAGCTAAACACGCGTCGGGTGCACTGATGTTTCGGTGTTACTGGAAAGCTGTTTTCTTTTCCTAAAAAAAAGTTGTGAGTGCATGAATTTAGCGTGGGCGCGAGGCGAGACGAAATAATATAAGACGTCTCGAAATATCGAGAAAAATATGTGTCAAGACAAGACGAGAGGGTCTCGGAACTTGTCTTGTTAATATTATTACATTAAACCAGGATATGGCTCTTTAAATGATCTGCACTGGCTCTTTAAATGACCTACACTGGCTCTTTAAATGATCTACACTGGTTCTTTAAATGTTATCTACCTATAACGTATTAATATAAAATATAAATAAATAAAATAAATAAATAGCTATAACCATTGTTAACTCTATGAAACCGAGCCATAACCTACTTGCTTTAAACTTTTAAACACAGCCATCTCTACAGATAGCCTTCAGAGAAACGTGGCAACGCAGCTAGACAGTTTTCTCATCCTCATCCATTTTTTCGTCAGTGTACCGTTTTCGTGTTTTATGTAGGTATTGGATATTCAATTGAAGATCTCAGTGTCATGACGGATTATCCGCAAAGCAATCTTCATCGTACAACGTTTCCATAGAAATTATAAGGCAGTATTATATTTTCTATGGTCGTTTCCAAACCTCACTTTTTGGTAGTGTTAAAATTGTCAAAGATTTATCTTGGCATTCAGCCGCTAGAGGTCATTTCTCTTGAAATCCGAATAGTTTACCTGAGCAAACAAGACAGTATTTATTTTATTATGAACTGAAGTTTGTTTGAGTGAAGTATACTTTTCGGTTAACTTTCCTAAGTTATTGTTGGTACCTATTGAATTTGAACAGTTATGAGTCATAACTTATGACGTAACTGTCCTGTTTCCTGGGATAAAGTATTTGTTACTATACTGTGAGTGATTGGGTCGGTCAAGTTGCCCCCCTCCCCAACTGCAGTAACCAAACCGAAATATACGTTACAATTTTGCACACCCTATCCCGATTTTGCACTTCTTGCGCTAGGAACTGGAATACGTATGGGGGATGCAAAAATGACGGTGCCCCCCTTCCCCTTTTCTACGAAAGTAAATAGTATTACAACTGTTATAAACGTTTCATTTTGCACAATTTTGCATTTCCAAATAATGCACAGCCTCAGATTAGCCCCCACAGCCACTTGAAAAATTACCTTCAGCCCCTCTCACGCCCTAGGTAAAAACCATTTTCTAGCCATTATAATCGTTTATAATTTTGCACACCCATTCCCAAATTTTGCACAGCCTCATATTGGCTCCCCCCCTCACGCTCAAGATAACCATTAAATAGTCAAATTCGGTGTCTAAGATACCGTCTGTCGGCAACCGGCAATGCCCTGTGGTATACGTGATTTTTCTTTATTTTAATACCGGTGTTTTAATCCTCTCCTCGAATCAGAAAACTACAATTAAACGTAAATTAAAATCTCTAGTAACCTACGGACCTTAGTTGCAATACACATCAACTGTCGCTGTCTTTTATGTCAAATTTTACATGGAATTCTGCATTGCAACTAAAGTTCGTAGATTACTAGGAATTTTAATTTACATTTGAATTTGGCACTAACCTCTTGGACACAAAATGGATTACAATTGCGGTGCTTTAGTAATCTTGGGTCCAAAATTGTGCAAAATTAGAACAGCATATATAATGGCACCAAATAATTGTAATTTTGTGATTCGAGAAGAGGATGGCCAGGGTACAATTATTATACTAGATTTAATAGATAGGTACAATCAATCACCTTTTTTTAGTTAAGTACTGTAGTACTTACTAAAAACAGAGTACCCATTTCAAAAATCTAGTACAATTTGTATTGAACGCCGTAATTAAAAAAGGAAAACACGCTACACGACAGGGCATTACGAGTTGCCGACAGACGGTATCTTAGACGTCCAGTTTGACTATTTAATGGTTGTTATCTTGAGCGTGGGGGGCTGAAGGTAATTTTTCAAGAGGCAGTGCAAAATTTGCAAAATGGGTGCGTAAAATTGTGCAGAATTTAACGATTATAATGGCTAGAGAATTGTTTTTACCTAGGGCGTGGGAGAGACTGAATGTAATTTTTCAAGAGGCTGTGGGGGTTAATCTGAGGCTGTGCAAAATTTGGAAATGTGTGTGCAAAATCGTGTAAAATGAAATGTTTATAACAGCTGTAAAATTATTTACATTCGCGCAAAAGGGGGGACAACCATCAATTTTGCACCCCCATACGTTTTTCCTTTCCAGTGGTTACCCGGTTCCGGTTGGTGGGGGGCAAATTGACCGACCCTGAGTGATTGCAACTTGTAATCTTATGTTTTTATATTTCGCGTGGTTCGATAGTATAACCTAGCAATAATTATTGAACAATTGCTAACATTAGTAGTTATATTGCAGTTAGTAATAGCATAGATTGTATTAAGTCTACGACAATGGGAATACCACTAAAAAACAATTAAATTGTTGATTCTGTCGCATGATAATCGCGGTGAATCACATCGCTAACGATATATTTATTTTAACAGCACGGTATTTATAAGTACTAGGCAAGTTCATATCATCAGTAGTCTACCATGTACCACAGTAACACAATCGCTGTCTAGGAGTAACCTTTAACTTTTCATAAACAACTTTCCATTATTGTCTGCATCATAAACACAGCTTATATACGAATGCAAAATGTTCCGCTGTACCTAGTAACCCCGAGAGTGACAGTGACCCACATTTTAAAAGTTATTGGTTAAGAGCCATGCATACCAAGAATATTGTTGCCCTCTGCAGGGGTAAACGGTTTGACATTTTATGGCGTTATTTATTAACATTTTGATTTGAGATTCGGACAGAATATATATCATACCCTATGAATTTTCCCTATTTCTTTGATTTTGAAAAAAATATATCGCGAACACAGCTTTAATCTACTGAAAATCACCATATTTTGTATCAGTATAACTCAGTAAATAATAAGTAATTTCAAAATTCATTGAAATAGGGAAAATTTCACTTCTCTTTTCTTTAAGACAAAAAAAGAAATTTAAAATCAGTCAAAAATTGTTGTTGTAATATGTCAAGCCGTATATTATTGCAAGCGCATTTTCAGGCCCTGCGTTGTGGCGGTCCCTGCCGGAAAGAATGATGAACGTACAGAAACTTGTAAAGACGGATTCAGTATTATTTGCTTGGGGCTCATTTAAAAACTCATGGAAAACAATTATAGTTATTTGATTGAAATTAATTTTGATATTACGTAGATGAGGTATTATATAATAACATCGTGACGGAATACAAGCAAGAACCGTATATTTATGAAATTATGAAATGGAAATAAATTTAACAGGTAGTTTTTGACATATCAAATTTATAAATTCAATATATTTTATTTGAAAAACCTTTTGCAGGCGGATTTTTAGAGTGTAGAGAATTATTTAGAAAATAAAAATTATATATATATATATATATATATATATATATATATATATATATATATATATATATATATATATATATATTTTTTTTTTTGGAGGGTTTATCTTGGGATAGTAGCAATAAAACGACTGATTAGGTTACTTGACGTTTCGGTCCCTTTCTTGGGCCTTTTTCAAAAGAGTATTTTATTTTGTGACAAAATAAAATACTCTTTTGAAAAAGTGGCCCTGAAAAGGGCCACTTGTGCAAATGCCTCTGCTCTCTGCAGATTGTATATATATATATATATATATATATATATATATATATATATATATATATATATATATATATATATATATATATATATATATTTTTTTTTTTTTTTGGAGGGTTTATCTTGGGATAGTAGCAATAAAACGACTGATTAGGTTACTTGACGTTTCGGTCCCTTTCTTGGGCCTTTTTCAAAAGAGTATTTTATTTTGTGACAAAATAAAATACTCTTTTGGAAAAGTGGCCCTGAAAAGGGCCACTTGTTGTGCAAATGCCTCTGCTCTCTGCAGATTGTATATATATATATATATATATATATATATATATATATATATATATATATATATATATATATATATATATATATATATATATTATATGTATATATATATATATTATATGTATATATATATATATTATATATATATATATATATATATATATATATATATATATATATATATATATATATATATATATATATATATATATATATATATATATATATATATATATATATATATATATATATATATATTATATGTATATATATACATATATATATATATATATATTATATGTATATATATACATATATATATATATATATTATATGTATATATATATATATTATATATATATATATATATATATATATATATATATATATATATATATATATATATATATATATATATATATATATTATATGTATATAGATATTATATGTATATATATATATATATATATATATATATATATATATATATATATATATATATATATATATATATTATGTATATATATTATATGTATATATATATATTATATGTATATATATATATATTATATGTATATATATATATATATTATATGTATATATATATATATTATATGTATATATATATATATATTATATGTATATATATATATATATATATATATTATATGTATATATATATATATATATATATTATATGTATATATATATATATATATATGTATATATATATATATATATATATATATATATATATATATATATATATATATATATATATATATATATATATATATATATATATATATATATATTATATGTATATATATATATATATATATATATATATATATTATATGTATATATATATATATATATATATATATATATATATATATATATATATATATATATATATATATATATATATATATATATATATATATATATATATATATATATATATATATATATTATATATATATATATTTTTTTTTTCCCCGGTTTTCCCTTGCCTGTATTCCTTATCCATTATAGCATTAAAATACATATATCAAACCAAAACAATATTGCGATACCGTAGCTAGTACACTATAAACAACACTGATCAGACAATACAATACCGCCAAATAGATAGGTAGGTATGTGTAGTGCACTCTAGACAATAGAGTCCGACCCTGTTAAGTCCTATTCGCCGGTCTAGCTCCGCCTCTCGCGTGATGCCTCGTCTTACCCCACCGAAGAGCATGGACTTTTCAGTTCGGTATGCATGGCTCTTAATGAATCTACAATCATTATTGCATTATGATTATACCATACATACAAGGAAGGTATACTGTTTGTAACATCGAAATATGAGACATAAAAAATTTTCAAAGGATACCCACAATTGCCGCAATGGGAGATCGGGACAGTATAACTTTTCAAACACAAAACCCATCAAAATAATACACTAAATTAAAGAATAACTGTATTACTTCTATTTCAAGAATTATTGTTGCCTCTACTTTACCACAAAACGTTCGATGGTATTAGGCAATTTATAATCCAAATGAATGCCAATGATGCCGATGTGACACGGCCGAGGAACCTGTAAAATGGATCCGTAATATTTGAATGGGAAACATTCTTATTCTGCATCACATTCACCATCCAATTGTTTTATGATATGACGAAAGGTATATAGTGTGATCAATATTTTGTTACACTACATGATAATGTGATGGGCGATGTATATAAAATCATTTGTTTTTCCTTAAATTCCTGGAAATCGGTACTTGACAACGCTGTTAAAAATGCTGTAGCAGGTGTGAAGGGACCCATGTAATAAGGGTTTTTTTGCGCGGGTTTTTATGTCTCATATTTCCATGTTAGAAACTACACCATGTGAACGATAGTTAATTTGCTCCAATTTGTACGACAGTGCCCAGCGAGATTGTGACGTAGCTGGTCCGGGGTTGACCAGCTTCGCTCTACAAAACACTTTTCCTATATTCAATTTGCAAATACGTAGATTTCAATGAAAACCAGCAAGGCTAATTAAGTCTATTCATATTTTGTATTAAATAAAATCCTGACAGGTCGATTGTTTGGATTTTTTTCAATTTCGGTTTCTTAGAGCACAAACGCACATCTCATGTGAAATGTGACGCATGAATGATACCTCAAAGATCAAATGAAAAGTCCCTCTAACCTGCGTAATGTTAAGGGCTGTCTCACACCTACACGCGATACTTTCTAATGTTTCTAACGGTAACATTTTAGTATTCCTTGTATAACAAAACAAAAAGATAATAATTCACTCAAGTGGTAAAAAGTATGTCAATGGCAACTTTTCTTCATTTCATTACTTTTAAAGGAGCGTCCTTTGCAAAGCGGCTCGGAACTTTCTCATGGCGTTATTCTTGGTTCTCATGTTCGATATAATAAGAATATTTCTGGCAATTATTTACCATTGGGGGTGGAGGCTCTCTAACTATATATATAATATGTCTGCAGGCCGAACATTCCAAACAGACATGACGTTTTTAAAATAAACTAAGCGGTACATGGTTGCCTAATTTTTCCGATTATTTTTTATCCAGTTACATTTCTCGTCATTCCTATTATTTATCCGATATAGTAAGCCACATAAAGTGAACGATTTTAACATACGACAGCGATATTTTGACCTATCAGCGATACATTTTTATCGAAGTTCGACCTGATTTGTCTAAATCATCAGCAATAACGATTTTTGTTTTCTCAAATGGGATATTTAAATCATTAGCGGAATTGTCTAGGTAGTATTTAAAAATGATATACTGAAAGATCATAATTTTCTATAATTAATTAATCAAATTTGTAAAAATATGACTTTGCCCATGCCCTAATTATTGTTTATTAATGAGAATTATTTTTTTGTTTCAGGCTAAGGTAAGCACCAGTTAATTTATAAGGTAAGGTTGCTTATAGAGCTAACCCGCCATAGGCTTCGTAACAATAGTAATGTAAATATAATGTTAGTGACCGTGTAAAGAGCTGATGGGTGGCAAATTCTCCACCCATAACCCATCCTTCATTCATATTTGTTCGAAATGTATCTTTCATAACTAATCATTTGATTTTTTAAATATATATTTCCTTATAATTAAAATTGTTAATATAATCTCATTGAATGCTCAGAATCAGTAAAATGCTTTAAATATATTGCCTGATGTCATGACATAATATACGATGGGTTCTCAAAATGTCACAATAAATAATAAATACATAACGAAGATAATTTGGGTAATTTATGTTCAGTTCCAGTGGTGTAATAAACTCGTTATTTTTTGTCATTGGGTTTTTTATTGTTATTCTCTTGTGTCTGAAGATAAATGGGATTTCCTACTATGCTAGATCTAAGGAATTATTTATGACATTATTTTATATTCGAGTTAATTCTCTGTTAATTTGCATACAAGTTACGTATCTCGTAGACATGGTTATCAGTGGATATGAATGAGCATTGTATAATTAAGATAAGGCACAATCGAATATGTTGCACTTTCTGCAGTTCGACTCGATGCCATATTCCCATAACTAAAACCAGTTCTTATAGAGGTTTCATACTGTTAAGAGCTCAAACTTGTGAAAATAAATATTTTTAAAAACTTAGCTTCTGATTTCGAAAACTTATCTGGCGCAGTCGGTAGGATTGTGTTACAGGGTTCTGTGCATAAGATTCCCTTCGATTTAATCGTTTAGTGACACAACGGGCAACTTTACGAAAATTTGTGCTAAATGAATATTAGTGCAACAAGTGAAGGAACCATTTCAAGTAGGTGAACTGAGTAACCTACGAGAAGACAGTAAAAGTGAACTAAGTAGCTTTTACAGAAGCAGAAGCCAAGCTTAAGAAGATTTATTCCACAACCCCGTGATTGGTGAAAGAACATCGCCGCTGGACAATCAGGTCAAATCACAGACGTAGGCTTAAGAAAAGGACATTGGAACTTCACCTTGGTACCAAACTTTCCACCCTAGGATTAAGAAGCACTGCAAATGAAGACAACACTGCAACTTTTGTCTATGTAAGTCAAACATTTTCTCAGAAGGAATCGCAAAATTTATTAATAAATTCACCAAATATTCAATTAAAATTGTCCCCAGAATATCTTTAAACAAATTCTCGACATAGTTTATTTTCATAATAAATTAAAGCAATTTAAATACCGATTCAATCCATACAATTTTTGATTTTTGAAATATTTTATACTTCCCTTCTGTATAGTTTAAGCAATTATATTTAGTATTATTATAACTTGTATTTTGTCGTACAAACCTGGACGAATTAGCCTCATTATTGGATCAATTATTTGTAGAAATCCCCGAAATTGCTACGAATAGAAAAATGGATCACGCTTTATATCGTATTTATGCCGATAATATTCCAATCTTTAATGGTGACGAACATATTTTACCATCTTTTATTAGGGCTAGCGAAGAATTAATAACTAGTTTTCAAAATATTCAAAATCCAACAAATCCTATTAATAAGTGCGTTATTAGTACAATTATAAGTAAATTACGTGGTCATGCAGCCAACATAATCTGTCCAAGAAATGAACTTAATACATGGGCTTTAATAAAGAAAACTTTAACTAGTAC
>CAXKVY010005205.1:0-19994 GCA_964058915.1 Tetropium fuscum
GAAATTTTTGAATATTTTATACATTAAAACAAAATCAGCAGATACTAAAAGTTACGTCAATATACAGTCACCGATTTATTGCCAGCTTTTAGGTCTTTGGCCGCTATGTGAGACGTAACGAAATTTTCGTTTTCAGTTGACCTCCTGGCCACTTCTGGCGATATAACCCTCTCATGGACGTCCCCGGTGTATCCCAAACTGTACTCCAACGACTCCTCCGTGAACCCCCTGGGCAAACCCATTACCGAGCAGCAGGATGCGTGGATCGGATCCCTCGTGACAATCGGAGCCATCGTCGGACCGCTACCGTTCGGCATGATCTCCCAAAGGTTCGGTAGAAAAGTGGGCCTTCTTTGCATAGCCGTGCCCCATACCGTGTCCTATTTCACGATGGCCTTTGCTAGGAATATCAACCTGTTCTACTTTGGGAGAATTCTAGGGGGACTCGCTATGGGAGGCGGTTACACTTTGCTGCCGATGTACATCGCGGAGATATCCAGGGACCGTAGCAGGGGAGCCATGTCGCAGACATTGAACGTATTCTGGGCTATAGGAAACTTTTTGCCGTATGCGATCGGGCCGTTCATGTCAATCATGTGGTTTAATATTGTACTGGCATGCATTCCGACTTCGTTTTTCTTGATATTCTTGTTCGTCGGGCCTGAAAGTCCGTACTATTTAGCAGGCGTGAATAAACTGGACCAAGCCGAGAGGTCGCTGATGCTCTTAAGGTCGCTCGACAAGAAAGGAGTGAAGGTGGAGCTGGAGCAGATCAAGGCCCATTTAACGAATGATGAAAACGGGCATTTTTTAGATATACTTAAAAATAAAGGACTCCGAAAGGCGTTTCTTATCTGCGTGGTGCTGATAACCGCTCAAGAGCTTTCTGGGTTCTGTGCTATCACGTTTTACCTACAGCCGATTTTCGAGGCTTCCGGTACTAGAATAGCTTCCGATATTTCCGCGCTTATAGTCGGCTTGGCGATGTTATTTTCCAGTCTATTTTCCCCGTTTTTGGTGGATCGGGTGGGCAGGAAATTACTGACTGTGCTATCTTGCTTCGGGATGTTCGTCGCCTTGACGACGCTAGGCGTGTTTTTTTATCTGCAGGATTCCACGACGGTAGATACTGATCCGATTTTCTGGATACCCATCTTCAGTTTAATCTTCTACATATTCTCGTTTAACTTCGGAATATGCACGGTGCCTTGGACTCTTACTTCGGAGTTATTTCCTAATAACGTTAAGCAGATTTCTGCGTCCTGTATAGCGTGCCTTTGCTGGGCGACATCCTTCGTAGTAACTAAATTTTTCAATGACATGAATGACTGGATGGGGAGGGCTGGGACCTTCTGGATCTTCGCAAGCTCCTGTTTAGCTACCGCGTTTTTTAGCATAGCATACGTTCCAGAAACCAAGGGGAAAAGTTTCATCGAGATACAGGATATGCTGAGTAATAGAGTTATACCTGGTGAGAAGGATATTAGCGAGATGCAGGAGATCCTGAAGAAGTGACGTATCCGGATTCGTTGACTAACTGCAAATGAAATTAAAACGTGCCACCGTTCGTTCGGTCTTCCAAGTATCTTTAGAACGTATCTCCATATGGTTATGTAGGTCCACGATTGACGAGTATGCAAAAAAAATAGAATTTATAAGTTGGAAAATAAAGTATCTAATTTATTTTAATACATTTGTACCTTTTTTAGGTGCTTAATTACTTTTGTTTTATTTGTGTAATAATTTAAATAATGTTTTTGCTTGATTACCATGAAATCCTAAAAATCTGTATTTACAATTTTAGATAGCAAATGAAGGAAAAGGGAAGGAAGGAAGGAAAGATATATATATATATATATATATATATATATATATATATATATATATATATATATATATATATATATATATATATATATATATATATATATATATATATATAAATTGTCCTTTTGGTTTTTTTCATGTGGAAGCAGTTTTAAAAACTTAATGTCCACGTTTTACGACAAATTGATATGTTGTAGTTACGAATAAATTTAATGCTCAAAATATGTTGACCCCGAATGAATGTCCTTCTACATCCCAGTGTGTTACAGATTGAGGAAGATCACATTGCGAATGCAACAAGGGCCATATAGGACCTTTATGTGTTCCAGTATATTCAGTAGGCCCCTATGAAAACGGTGGTACATGCATCGAGGAAACTTTAGTACCAAACTTTAATACCAATGCAGTTGCAACTCTACTGACTTTTCAGGCGAGTATTGTGAATAGTTGCCCATCCTGTATTGTGGCCTTGCCCATCCAGTTGGTGGGGTTATCCTGTATGTGGCCCATGTCAGTGCGATGTGGAGGCCGGTTATAATCCGGATTGTGACAAGGCAACAGGAAAGTGCCACTGTAGAGAGAATCATTATCAACCTAGTAGTAGGTACTACTTAGTGTATACCTTGTGATTGTTATCATGTAGGATCATACGGCACTTGATGTGAAAAATTATGAATTATGAAAGTATGAGATGAGAATAATAAAGCAGCTATATTATATATATATAGGGCATTCCACGTCAACGGGGCCACCTTTCTACCCTAAATTTGAAGAGAATATGTTTGTATTGATATAATCTTTCAGAAGTCGAGTGGCATTTGTACCATTTTCAAAATGGCGGCTCCAAAATGGCGTCAAACATACATAATTTTGGGGTTAATGATAATAAAATTCTAAATATTGTACAAAATACGTATTCTAGAAATTTATTTGCTTAACATATTGCATAAGATGTATCAGAAACGTAAAAATATATTTTACCATCCAAAAGGCTAGGCTAACATCCCTCAAATAGGGGTTGAAATTTTAAAAAAATTCAAAAAATCTGTCAAAAATTATAAAATGCATATTTCAAAATTTTTTTATGGTAAAATAAAGTTAATCTGATGTTTCGATCAAGAAAAAACTTAAAAAAACACAGTTAAATTTTCCGCATTTTGTTGCAACCTACCCATAATTTTGAGGTATCCGAAAGTATTAAGGGGTTGTAAAGTTCTTATCGTATTAGACATTTTGTACCTTATGAATTTAGTCAATAAGAAGTTTAAGAATACGTTTTTTGTAAAATTAGGAATTTTTTTTGGATTTTATTTACAATCAGCCCTTATCTTAGGGATGTTTTCAAGATATTAAGGGGTTAACATTTTTTTTAAGTACATAACAAATTAAATCCAACAAATAAAGCGAATAAGAAAATGTAATTACATACTTTTAAAGATTAAACAATAAATTTCCCGCATTTATTTACATCAACCCTTATTAAAGGGGTACTCCGAGTCTGTAAGGGGGTTAAAATATTTTTTTCTTGATCGACACATCAGATTAACGACAAATTAACGACACGACAAATTGATATGTTGTAGTTATGAATAAATTTAATGCTCAAAATATGTTTAAAGTATTGTTTATGGAATCGATAATTGAGAAAATGCAGTGATTACACAGCGGAGAAACAGCTGATAAGTTTCCAGGATACTTACTTTGTCTCTTCCCTAGTGCTGGGCGCCAGTTCTAAGAACACCTACATTTTTTATTGTAGAAAGTTCACTGCTGAGCATGAGTCCTCCATGGTCAGTTAGAGGAGGTTCAATTAGGCTCTGTATATTGTATAATGTTTTGACTTGAAAATTGAAATTATTTTTTAATGGTAAGTGGATCTAAAACATTTGTTAAGAAGGAGATTGCTATTTAATAATATTTGTCAATTATAGAAAGTAAATTATGAAAGTTTGAGATGAGAATAATAAAGCAGAGGTACACACATATATATATATATATATATATATATATATATATATATATATATATATATATATATATATATATATATATATATATATATATATATATATATATATATATATATATATATATATATATATATATATATATATATATATATATATATATATATATATATATATATATATATATATATATATATATATATATATATATATATATATATATATATATATATATATATATATATATATATATATATATATATATATATATATATATATATATATATATATATATATATATATATATATATATATATATATATATATATATATATATATATATATATATATATATATATATATATATATATACTAGCTGACCCGACAGACGTTATTATGAATATTGAATTCGAATTGGTATAATTAATTTAAAAAATATTTCAAAAAAATCGCCGGCGCTAAAGTGGATAACCATCATTTCCACTAATAGTTTCTACTACTAATTGTCTTGGAAAGCGTTTTGAACATTTTCCATCAACCATACACGGGGAATTTGGAATTAATATTCCACAAGGGGGATTGGATTGGATTGGATTTAATATTCCTTTCTTTTGAACACCCTTGCGGTAATGTCGTGGCGATCAATGGGTGATTGGCCAAGAAATAATTCTTGTCGAATTTCTGTCCACTGTGGATTGCATGTAAACGTTATAAACAAATCTGGTGTGGCATACGACATAGCATCCTGAACGTATTCATATGTTGCGGACTTCCGACGTATGTTGCTGGGAGAATAGTTGTTCTACCTACATTCTGTGCATTTCCATCAGCATTGATGGCATCCCGTAGATAAATGTATTCTTCAGAACGCAGTTTTGCCTGGTTCAATGTCAATCACTCAGTTTCAACTTTCACGTACATATCCACAGCATATTGGTGGAAGAGACGCCGACATTTTAAGATAATATGATTGTCCTCATTTTCCCGAACCATCAGTCTGTACGAATAATAATTCATTGAACTAACTTTTTTATTAGTCTCGTAACCTGTAACTGGATTTATCATCTTCATTGAAAGATGATATTATCCATCTTCACCTTGCCAAAATAAGGTAGGATATTGTAACACATCATATGATCGATGTTTTTCGGACACACGCTGCAGTTGATTGCTACGCCGATGTAAAATAATATCTCGGTTTTCTAAATTTTCACCCACGACGACAATAGCGACTTAAAACGTCTCGCGTGTTGTCCTGCAGGCGTCTTATCAGCTTTGATGATAATTTTGTGATTATTAGACGGCATGCGGTCCAAAGCAGTCGTGAATAATGCAACCAATTCGTTATGTTCATAAAAAAACGTTTGGAGTTGTTCCACAATTGGTCTTTTCACCAAATTGTTGTGTGCACAACGCTCATCGACTTGTCTTGCTGAATCGCCCATAAAATAAATTTGCAAAAATTTGTAGTCACTATTCGGCGTTGGCAATAAGGAACCTGTTAGATGATATATTTGACCCTGAATCTTGAAAGTTGGCATACAATTTTCTTGAATAACTTTTGTTGCACCAAATTACGTAATTTGAAAACAATTATTGTATTGCTGGATATGAGCCAAGAAATGTTTAGAATCTGGCCCATTTCCAGAAACCAATGAATGTAGTGGCTCTGGTGGCGGTACCAATGGCGTCAATTTGACTTGACCGCTCGCGCAACACAATCCAGGAGCTTCATTTTTAAACATAAATGCCTTGCAATATTGGCACACAACGTTCATTGGTCCAATAGCAACGATTTGCTGTGATCTGTAATCGATTTCCACGTTATAATTGAATGCAGCTCGATAGGGGTTAAACGCAACATTTCTATGTTGTTGATTTCGATTCCATCGATTCTGTTCAACTTCATTCCGCGGTTCCCGTTGCTCGACTTGCTCTTCTATATCTTTGACTCTCAGTATTGCGAGTTCTGCGACTTAATTTTGTACGTCTAATTGCTGACATTTTCAAAAACGAAAATTAAACTGCAAATTAAAGAAAAGTATTGTATTCTTCTTTATAACCAAGTATATCACTTGTTATGTTAGTAACGTGTATGTTAGTCTATCCAAACTTA
This sequence comes from Tetropium fuscum, assembly GCA_964058915.1. Lineage (NCBI taxonomy): Eukaryota > Metazoa > Arthropoda > Insecta > Coleoptera > Cerambycidae > Tetropium > Tetropium fuscum. The sequence continues at coordinate 5,911 of CAXKVY010005205.1, forward strand.
CCAAAACTCCATATTAAATTGAACTTTTAATATTAGGCGTGATGGCTCTGACCTAACCGTGATGTGCACTAAGAAAATCAGATTTCTTACATCTTTTTTGTAAGAAATAATAAATTAATTATTTTACATGTACTTTTTATCAATAAAATAACTCCGACCGAAGCATCTGTTTTAAACGATATTCAGTTTTTTAATTTTATATGGTGGTTAAGTATTCTTAAATTTCCTAATTTTCGGCGCAATTTTCTTATTTCTTTCTTTCATAAGAACCTTCTCCTGACAACAACGAAAAAGAATTAGAGAAAACCGTTCACGCGTGATGGCGTGACCAAGGGAAATAGGAACTTATTTTTATACATATAGATAGATTAATTCTAAAATTTGCATAACAGTATAAATCATGATAAATACCTGAGTATCCCTAGTGGGAAAAATCCTTTGTGAATAGAAACCCAATGAACAATAAACATAATATGTTATCTTACTACCTTCTAATTGATAGTGTTTATCTTCTGTTTTTGAAGAACTGATGTTCTGACGGCATGTACTTATCGGGAATATTGTACATATTTTTTATCATTATTAGATGGCTAATCGTTGGAACTTGTGCTCTTCTTCCTATTACACGTATCCACTCCATAACGAACGCTTAATCGAGTAGGGAATTGGCGTCACTTCGAGAATGAAAGGAGTTTTTAGTTACACGATTCTTGTGGTCTTTGCGGGTGAGTGCACCTTAACTTAATTATAATTATATGTTGCCTGGATTCGATGTTGCAATTTTCGACGATTTCTATCACCAAACTGAGACGCATTTTGGTTTCAGTTGACCTATTGGCTACGTCGGGGGACATAACGGTGTCGTGGACATCGCCAGTGTATCCAAAGCTCTATTCGAACGACAGTTCCTTAAATCCGCTTGGAAGAGCGATCACCGAGAGTGAGGATGCTTGGATCGGCTCCCTCGTGACAGTCGGAGCTTTTTTCGGACCTCTACCCTTCGGATTCGTCTCCGAACACTTCGGAAGGAAGATTGGCCTGCTCAGTATAGCGATACCCCACGTCATATCCTACATCACCCTGGCGTTCGCCAGGAATATTTATTTATTTTACTTCGCCCGATTTCTGGGAGGTCTGGCGATGGGAGGCGGTTACGCCCTGTTGCCGATGTACATCGCTGAGGTTTCCGAAGATTCAAACAGAGGAGCGATGTCGCAGACCCTGGCCGTGTTCTGGGCGTTCGGGAACTTTCTGCCTTACGCCGTCGGTCCTTTCACGTCGATTATGTGGTTTAATATCATCTTAGCTTGTATTCCCATCGCGTTCTTCGTGATATTTTTGCTTGTGGCACCGGAAACGCCTTACTACCTGGTGGGAGTAAATGAACTAGATGAGGCGGAACGAGCTTTGATGTTGCTCAGGTCCGGTACTAAAGAAGACGTGCGCGGAGAGTTTGAGTATATCAAGGCGCATTTTAAGCAGGAAGAGGATGGGCACTTTTCGGATATCTTCATGAACAGGGCCCTCAGGGAGGCCTTCATCATCTGCATCCTCCTGATAATAGCCCAAGAGATGTCTGGGTATGTGGCAATCACGATTTACTTGCAGCCAATCTTCGAGGCGGCCGGCATCACTTCGCTGAGTTCCGATATATCGGCGCTCATTGTAGGCCTCACGATACTTCTCTCCAGTTTTATAGTCCCATTTCTAATAGAACGGGCAGGGAGGCGAATTCTAACCATAATGTCTCTATTAGGGATGTCTCTAGCGCTAACAATGCTCGGGGCTTTCTTTTATATCAAGGACTGTAGTTGCGCAAGCACCGAACACATCACGTGGATGCCAATTTTTTCATTAGTTTTCTTTATAATAACATTCAACTTGGGAATCGGATCGATACCGTGGACACTGTCTTCGGAGCTGTTTCCAAACAACGTCAAACAACTTACGTCTTCTGTTTTGTCCAGCACGTGTTGGGGGACTTCCTTCTTCCTGACGAAGTTTTTCAACGACATGAAACACGCCATGAACATGGCCGGGATCTTTTGGCTGTTTGCCGGATTCTCTTTGGCCGCCACCTTGTTTAGCGTGTGCTTTGTTCCGGAAACAAAAGGGAAGAGTTTCAGCGAAATACAAGATATGCTGCAGTCGAAGTATACCAAGAAAAGTGAGAATAATGAGAAGTGTGATTTAAAAAAATACTAAACCATTGTCGAATTTTGATGTAAGTACTGATTACCAGTGGTCTTTTAAATCGAGGAGGCTAATCTTATAAGTATGGTTACCAGTGATGTGCGAACATTTCAAGTATAGAACAGCGAAATTGGGAAGTAGTCGCTTAGTTTTCCAGAAAAAAATCTTGCGTGGAACCAAACCGGACTTGGTGCGATTCATTAATTCGGTGATTGTGTACACGAAACCACGGTTTACGACATTTTTTGGTGGTCAGGACTTTTTTTATTTCGAAAAAAACTAGAAAAAAACATGTTTTTGTACAACTGTCAAAAAAACTTGACATTTCTGCATCTCTATTGATGCGTAAATGCGTAGATGCGACTTTTTTTCACTTTTTATTAATTGATTATTGATCATAAAACAATTTCATTTATTAGAATAATAATTGATAGTAAAGTTTGAATAATTACTTCCAACATAAAATCCCAAAGATGTTCCATGTTGCTGCTGATCAGAAACGTTAGATATTTCTTGAAGAGTTGATTCCAAAATTTTATCAGATATTTTAATTTGTTTGGAAGAAGATGGACAATTCAATATTTTGTTAGAAATCTCAATTTTGTTATTCAAACTATCTTCTATATATGCTTCTGCTACGGAGGCAGATTTCCAGCCACCCTGACGTTTTATGGATGTAATGTTGACCCCTGCATTGGCCAGAAGAGTTACAGAGCTTCTCCTGAAACAGTGACCTGTGTAGCTCTTATAAATATCTTTTCCAAGCCATTTCGCAATCAAGCTGGGAATTTCTCCTATTTTATTTATCCCCACATGGTGGTTTTAGAAAGAGAGTATCCGACTTACCGGTGACTTTGTGGTGTCGCCCATTTTACAAATGCTCTGTGATATGACCACATATATATGTGTGAATAAGTCTCTAGTTACTCTGGTAACGCTAAAACGGTATATATTATAAAAAATATATGATAGTACCGGCACCATTCTGATGACATTCTGTTTAATGTCTAACCAAGTAGGTACCTAAGACACCTAGCCACTACTTCAACATTTTCTAGGAACCTACTGCGAAAAACAATTATGAATTTATGCAACAAGTAAACAGGTCAGCAAGTGCATGAAGCAAATGTTTATCGCACGCGACGTGAAATTGTCCAACACGTCGCGTGCAATAACACTTTTTGTACGAGATACATACAATATTTTTTCGACGTTCATGTTCATGCAAAAACCAAAAAAATTTGAATATAGGTATAGGTGGCATTAATTTCATGACATTAGGTGACATGTCATGATCTTTATATCAAAACACCGTGGTAGAATGACAGATGATGAGTGCATTACAAATTTTACTGCAGCAGTGCAATAAACAACCAGTTTTTGCATTAAATATAGTTCAATAAAGTTTTGTTTTTTGCATGAACGTAGAAAAAATATTTATCTCTGTTGTTGTAAAATATGTGTGTTTCTTTTAACAATTAAGTGGTTCTTACACAATTTTAATATAGGTGCCTATGTTATCAAACCACTAACCGTATTTTATTTATTTAGTTAAGGCACTCTATAGAAAATAACATTTTTTATGGAGCAATCTAGGCAAATATTACTGGATGTAGGGAATTTTTCATGGGGTTTCAGTGAAAATTTAATTTATTACAAAAGGTTGACAACCCTGCATTGTGCATATGACGAGACAGCGTTGCCAACCGTACCATAATTATGGTACACCTACCATAATTAGGATGGCTGTACCATGTAGGTACACTGGCAGCCATTTGAAAGTGCACGATTTTTTTTTGATATTGTAATGTGATCTTTTTATATTTCATTTTGACACTTATTTGAAACTTCTAACAAATGTCAGTAATTAATGAAATGTGCGTAATGAAAAATGTCCGTAATTTACAAACCACTTTATTAGTTTTCAAGTTTTAAAATGCCGCGGTTAACTGAACCTGAAAAAATGCGAGCTGTTACATTGCTTGAAAATGATTGGTCATTACAGGCAGTTGCAGATGAGATAAATGTGAGTAAGAGTTGTATATTTAAACTCAAACAAAAATGGAATGCAGTAGGAAACGTTCGCTACGTCCACGGCGGAGGGCGTCGTAAAATAAGCACTGTGGAGCAAGACAACCTCTTCCTAGACCATCTTAGAACGAATATCTTTGAAACAGCAGTGACGGCCTGTTTCGAAACGGAGTTTCCTGGATCTGTGGGGTCTGCAAGGCGGCGGGTGAAGGGTTCAGAGTTACGAAATTATGCGGCAGCAAAGAAGGTATTTTTGGAGCAAAGGCATAAAGAACAACGTCTTAATTTTGCGCACCAGTTTGTCGGTAGACCCGACGACTTGGAATAATGTCATATTTTCCGACGAAAAGGTCATGATGATGATGGTTCAATCCGCGTCTACCGACCTCAGAATTCGAGGTATGAAGAGAGGTATATTAAACCTACCGACCGGAGTGGACGTTTTTCCACCAATGTTTGGGCATGGATAAGTTCCCTAGGTCCCGGTGTTTGCTGGAGGATAGGAGAGCGCCTTACCGGACAGAGTTACATACGCATATTGGACAATATTATGCTGCCGTCCGTCACTATGTTGTATCCTCAGAATTTTATTTTCCAGCAAGATAATTGCTCAATTCATACAACAAGAATTGTAACTAACTGGATTAATGAACACAACATAAACGTTGCTTGGGACAATATCAACGTTACACGAGGACACTTGTTTCATCAATGAGACGTCGATTGCAAGGTGTAATAGACTAAATGGCGCCTGGACGAAATATTAATTTTATACAGACCTACTCGCGTTGGAGTTTTGTAGTTTTAAGTTACTTAATTTATATAATTTAGTTTATTTTGAACATTTTTGGGACGTTCTTTGTTAATTTGGAATTTTTTGATATAATAATACACTTTTTAATTTTGATAAGTAATAATTAGACAATTGTGAATGTCATAATGACACATCACATGAACCTCAAAGTCAGTTTTACAAAGATCAAATATAACGAAATCTGATATAAGAGTCGTGCACTTTCAAATGGCCGCCAGAGTACCATAATGAATTTGTTATGGTACGCTTTTTTACAATAATTTATAATTTTTGGTGATTTCAAGTTTGGCGCCTAGCAATAATTGTGAGAAATACAAAATGCTAAATTTATAGTGTGCAAGAAAGATAGCAGATTCTGCTTCTACTATAAAGCACAGCTTGTGTTTGTGATTGTAAGATTCTAAGAAATTAATTTTCTAAAGGAGGTTAATTAATTTGTTTATAATAAGTTTATAGTAATTTTGTGTTTGTGTTAGTTACTCAGAAAGTGTTATAAAATTAATATGTTATGAATTTGTTCTCATGTTTTTAGTTGGCTTATATGTTTATAACTGTTATGGAATAAATAAAGCTTGATTTTTATAGGAAAGGATATTGAGTCCTACAAAAATATTTTGTATACACACTACTTAAAATGCCTACATGTGATTCATATTTCGCAGTATTTTCGATTAGATCCAGGCGTACCATAATTTGGTGAAAAAAACGATAATTTTACTTTTTCGGTACCATAAATTTAAGTAGTGGTTAGTATAAGTAGTTGGCAACCCTGTGACGTGATATGACTAGGTTAGGTAGGTAATCGAATCGGCAAACAAATAAATAACGTGTCCCAAGTTCCAGCGTTCCATTGAACAGTAAAGAATAAAATATACCTACCTATTTGTTACCTGGACGTACCTGCTCGTCAGGTAAAAGGCGTTAAAAGTATAAACACAGTCAAAAGTATTCAAGCGTCTAAAATGCCGTGTCTTTTATACCTACGTATAGGTATCTAGGTAGGTATAATCTTCATAGATATTGGTTTAAGTTCACCATATGTACCGTACTATAGGTATGTAAGTTCTTTTAAGTTCACCATATGTACTTAAAAGCAAAAGGTATATAGGTTAGGTACCTAGGCACCTATATATTTCTTAAAATAGATGTGCATAAATTCATCCATACGTATAGATAGTCTAGGTATATCATAACACACTACAATTACTTATTGGATTAGGTACTTTATAGGTATAAATAAATAGGTAGGTACCTATTAATGACTTCTTCTCATAGGTATTCTCGTATTATGGTAGGTAGGTATATTTGTATATTTATATTTCTATAAATAGGTATCTAAAGTATCTCAAGTAAGAAGGATGCGGAAGGCAAGAATATAAAAAATAATAATTAAATTTTATAGGGAATGTACCATGATTACGAATAGATTTCAAGGGCGAGGGTAGGGGTAGCTGAAATACTGACCTATCTTAACAAAGGATAGTGTATTTCCCGCCAAAGCAACACACAGCGCATGACCGTTCAATACGGAATGCGTTACTTCCCGCCATTCGCCGACTTCGCCCTGCCGCTGCGTTTCCATTTGCATCGCGAATCTCTGTAGACGCCGCCACGTGTTGGTAAGTTTTTGCTTATATTTCTCTTGCAAACAAAATTATTTCAGCTAGTCTGTGTTCTGTTAAACTTTAGGATTCCGCGGTAGTTACCGTGTGGATGACTTAGAAACGATTATTGCGAGTTTTACTGGATGAGATGATGCCACATAACCTTGCTTTTTGCTCTCCTGGTGTAGGCTTGTGTTCTGTCTAATGTTGCAGGGATTACATTTTAAATTGTGACTAGATCGAACACTCGCCTGTAACGGGAGAACGATCTTCTGTGTGCTGTGCCTTGTTTTTCGCCTTATTTATACGCTTACCCGATCAGGAAGGTAAATTATTGATCAACAGGTTACCGATGTCGGATATATTGTTCTTTGGTGATCTAGTTGTATGAGTATGATATATTTCATAAAGCTGGTTCAGCAAAGCACAATGCATTCGACTCTGCATCGAGGGAAGTTTCTTATATTGGCAGAGTAGTCGGTGGGTCAGAAGAAAGATGTCAAATGAGGGAATCTGGTTTGAAGGAACTCCTGGTGTGATATGTCGTTTTATATTATATCACAGCCAGTAGTTACCTACGAAATGGGTTCCTCTTTACTACGTTGTTGTACATATTCTACTAATCAGTGAATGCTTTTTATAATATGTTTTTTGTGAGGTTACAATAAAATTGTTTTTGTTGATGCATTATTGTATTGGTACATCACTGCCACCGGATGTTTCCATGGTGTGCTACCTGTGCATTTAATTTTAAATTATGTGTTTAGCTGTAAATTGACAAATGCATGTCAATTTCATGTAACCAGTTGAGAAAAATGTTGCAAAATGTTTTACATACATATTTTACTTACGAGAAGAAAACTGAATTTTATATGTTTAAAAACAATCCAGTTGGTTGCAACGGTGTGACAACTTGTCATTGTTAGTTTCATTTGTCTAAATAACCTGTCAAATAAACTTTACCGAACCAGTTGTGTAAAATTTTGCCAATCCATATTTCATACATTTAAATGCAATGCCTACTTGTTACATATACGAGCCCAGACTCATAATAGTTTGGCATGCTAAAATTTTCAATTAAAGTTTTCATAAATTATGAAACCTGTAGAAATGATGTTAAAATGTAGGCTTTTAGCTTACAGAAACTGAGAATTTCATCAAACATAGCTATTGAGCAATATGTAACAAAAAATGTGATCCAGCTGAAAGGTGATAATAGTTCGGCTACTTATCAAAATAGCCATGAGAGATGACACGCCTGGTTGAAACAAAACACATACTGAATAAATCAACAAATATCTGTCAATATTAGTTATGCTTGAGTTTGCAAGCAAAATGTCTCGTGGTAAACTTATGATTAAAGATTTGCGGTTATTTATCATTTCAAGTCCATCAAAGGGGCATTTCGACACGTGCTTCGCAGTGCAAGATATCATTAATTTATAGCAAAGAACGGGTGGAGTTGGAAAAAATCAAAACTGGTCGACCATCTGCAATTACTGAAGCAAAGAAAAGAGCTTTACGCAGAATTATAAAAATAAACTGATGCTCGAATACTGAGGGGATAATAGGGCTCTAGAGAGAGAGTATAGCAAAGGAAATTTCAATGTCTATCTGAAAAATTGGATACAAGTTTTATAAACAAGTGTAAAATTTATCTATTTCTTTTTAATAGTATTTCTGACTGCTTATTCCTTTTGTCGAATAGGCAAAAGAGAAACCTCTCTTGACCAGATTACAAAAAAGAAACAGACTAAAATGGGCTCCGGAACACCAAAGACAGTGGCACAGCATAATTTGAAGAGATGAGACTAAATGTGACGTTTCCGTAGGTGATATGCGAATTCGAGTTTTGTGTACATCTTCAGGCTTATCATAGACTGTTTAGTAAAAAAAGTAAAGTTGCCTGCATCGGTGTGGGGTTGCATGTCGGCAAGGGTACGCTCTTGGTGTTAGTTTAGTTTGAATCATCTCCCGATGATGTTTTCTTGGTTGGCGAAACGTGCATTGAGTATAGTTATCGGTGTTTTGGCGTTTGTGAAAAACCACGTCAGTGTTCGTCTATATGTGAAGCAGTTGCTATTTGATGTGATCGTGTAAACAGAGTATAAACCATTGATTGATTTTAGTATTTTTTTATTAAATCAAGTGTCAAAAGTAAAAAAAATTCACAGATCTTGCATCTTAACGCAAGTATCGCAGGCGTATTGAAAATACCAGACACAACTGATAAAAATTTCTCAAGTGAATTAAATAAAAATAAAACGTGGTTGTGTGTGAAACGATTTTTTGTTACCTTGCACGGGGTGTTTAAATATTACAAAATCTCGTTTTTTTTTGTTTTCGCATGAATGCTATTCTTTAAAAAAGTTTTTGTTTGCCTAAAAATTGTGTTGTATATACAGGGTGGTTAAGAATTACAAAATCTAAAAATTTGGTAAGAGTAAACTTTGTGATTTTTGATCACCCCATATAAAAACATAATTGTGGCAAAATCATCATTAGTTTTTTATACGTGGTGATCAAAAAGTACAACCTTTACTCTTACCGAATTTTTAGATTTTCTAATTTTTGACCACCCTGTCCGTATAATAAACATAATTTTTATCGATATTACTTTAGGCAACCAAAAACTTTTATAAATAATAGCGTTTTCCCAAATACTAATTTTTTTTTGAGATTTTGGAATTTGTGACCACTCCGTATAAAAAATATGATTTTTGTCGACGTCATTACTATTTTTTGGGTAAGTAAAAACTTTTATAAATAATAACATTTTCTTTTTGTAATTTTTGACCATCTCGTATAAAAAATATGATTTTTTTCGAAAAATAAACTTTGTGACTTTTGATCACCCCGTATAATAAAATAATTGTGGCAAAATTAATTTTTTATACGTGGTGATCAAAAATACAAACTTTACTCTTACCGAATTTTAAGATTTTGTAATCTTTGACCACCCCGTATAATAAACATAATTTTTGTCGACATTACTTTAGGCAAGCAAAAAGTTTTATAAGTAATAGCGTTTTGCCGAAAACCAAAATTTTTTTGAGATTTTGTAATTTGTGACCACCCCGTATAAAAAATAATATGATTTTTGTCAAAGTCATTACTATTTTTTGAGCAAGTAAAATGAACGGAATTACTACTTACACTTGAACAGTTTTGATATTACAGGTAAATCTAATATTCATAAGATTATAATAATTATTAAACACTAGCGGCCAAGTGACCCAGGCAGCTTACACGATCGAGAATGATGCAATGAATGCTGACAGGCGACGCGCGACAGCTCGGCGACACAGTCCCTAAATGTTTATAAACAATAACGCCAGCTGATATATTAAATGTTACTCTCCCTTTCGCAATAGATTGTTAGTATTACAATATATTATCACATTAATTTTGAAATCCAATTTGCTGGCTTATAGGTCAAGGGTTTTATTAAACCAACACCATCTGTCAGGATAAATCACAACTAATTTGTTGCAAATATATATATCAAAACAGTTAAAAAAACAAACAGGGTGCGTATTAAATTTTAATATTCAGTAGGATGTTTCGAGAAAAAACAAGCACCTAGTCTAGTCCCCCTTTTTCTCATAATCCACAACCTCCACCATTTTTTCCTCAGACTGCGTAGTTCTGTTGCTGTTCGTTGCTAAGAGTCCTACACCACCGTGACTTAAAGCCGCGTTTATATTCGACGCGGTATTAGCATTTGTCTCAGTGACGTAGCGGATCACTAAAATAAATGAAAACCTTACAGTTTACAGTACATGAAAATAGTACCAAACAAGCGGTGTTTGTTGCCTTGCGCCAAATGAAGTATTTCTGATTACTCTTTTTATATGTTGTATGTAATGAGAAATTCAATTTTTCCACCTTGAAATCCCACCGGATCATTGTTAAGTATATGAAAAAAATTTCGGACCCTTTATCTCTATTTTTCCATCCAAGCGCCTATGTCACAGACAAAAAAATACAAACCCGACATTAAGACGAAAAACTCGATTATAGAGAGAGATCAATTAACATTAAAGGGATTGCAACGTCACATGTGACGTCACTGTAAGAGCAATTAAATATACTACCTACTCGGTAATCTCTACTCACGATTATTTCTTAAGGGTAACAAACGGTTTATCTCGACAAGTCCTATGGAAAAAAGTTAAATGGCAAAGTTATATGTACCAAAAAGATCTACAACTTTCGTATTTACACTTTTTTCACATAACCGCAAAATATATGTGAAAACATTCCTTTTTATGTCCCAAACTCACTGTATTTTTTTTATTTAAAATATTAATTTTTTCACCTTATTTTGACTTAATATCGAAAAAGCACCCTAATTTTCAATCGAAAATTCTCGCGTCAAATATCTGCTTTTTTAAAAAAGTCGGTGGGCTCTTTGTTCGTTGAAATCTCTACTTTCTGATGGTGTAAAAATATACATTATAAAAATATTATACATTACTATATAAAAAATACAAAAATATAAAAAATAATATAAATAAAATTTAAAAAAATAAATAAAATAAAAAAAAATACAATACTATGGTAAATGTTAGCTCAAATGCAGACACGAAAAAACTCGAATCCGAAATTTGTTTTAATCATTGTCGAGCATTATGTACAATTTATTAGATATTATGTACAATTTTAGATATAAAAATATACATTACTATATACAAAAATAATATAAATAAAATTTAAAAAAATTAAAATACAAAAATATACAATACTATGGTAAATGTTTTCAGCTCAAATGCAAAGAAACGAAAAATACTCCAATCCGAATTCTTTTTTAATCATTATGTACAATTTTAGATACTATTATATATTATGTACAATTTTAGATATAAAAATATACATTAGATACTATATACAAAAATATAAAAAATACAAAAAATAATATAAATTAGAGATGCAACGGATAGTTGTTTTGCCGGATACCGGATGTCCGGCGAGCTGCGAGGCCGGGTAGCCGGATATCCGTCCAACACAGTCGCACACGCGAGGCGCACCGATCGCGATCGGATCGATTCGGGCGGTTTCAGGTATCAGTATCAGTTGTTTACTCGCTGCTTGCTGCACGATTTGCGTCGTAAGAACTAAAAACAATTAAAACAAAACATGTTTTAAAACATTTTAGTTTTTTAGAAGGTTCTTTTATTTTCTTTGTGACTATTTGTAACTTTTTCTACTTTAAATAAAAGCAGTCATAATTATAAGCAGTTTTATTATTATTTACCACACAAAGATTTATGTATTAAAGTTGATTTTAGGGAATTGTGTCGCAATTTTTGAATATCCGGCCGGATATTCAGCTACTATCCGGCATCCGGCCGGACAGTAAAAATATAGGCCGGATACCGGATAGTCTCCGGATATCCGTTTCATCTCTAATATATATTATATAAAAAATAAATAAATAAAATAAAAAAATTTAAAAATATACCATACTATGGTAAATGTTCTCAGCTCAAATGCAGAGAAACGAAAAATACTAGAATCCGAATTTTTTTTTAATCATTATGCACAATTTTAGATTCTATTAGATATTATGTACAATTTTAGATGAAATCCCCTTTAAATCCTATCTTTAATATTTAAAACAACTATTTTCCCATGTTTTTTGCAATCTTTTTTGTTAATCAATGTAACATGGAAGCTTTAAGTTTTTCGAGTAAATAAAGTGTAAATTTTAATAAATAGCTAATAATGTATATTTTTTTACACCATCAGAAAGTAGAGATTTCAACGAACAAAAAGCCCATCGACTTTTTTAAAAAAGCAGATATTTTGACGCGAGAATTTTCGATTAAAATTCGATATTAAGTCAAAATAAGGTGAAAAAATAAATATTTTAAATAAAAAAAAATTACAGTGTGCTTCGGACATAAAAAGGTAAGTGATCACCAAATTTGTTACCAAAAAATTTTTTTTAAATAAAATATCAAAAATTTGGTTATTTGAATTTTTCACATAAATTTTCAGGTTATGTGAAAAATTTACACTTTTTTCACAAAACAAAACTTTAACTACTTTTTATTACCTACAACTTTGCCATTTAACTTTTTTCCATAGGACTCTTCCACTTCCCGACCTCAGATCGCCCGTAAATTGTTTTTCCTTTCATTTTTATTCTCTTCCTTTTCCAATGAGTTTCATCCTACTATTTTTTTTATTTCAAAAATTATCGGCCCTGGTCTATATAGGTACAAAACATAGAAAAATCAGATCTACCTCATCTGACGCAATGAAAAAATTTACCAATTCCACAGACACTAAGGAAGCGGCAATTACTAAGGAGTACATGCTTACCGACTTCTGGAATCACAGTGTCCACGGATGGCGCTATTCGATTGTCATTGCATGTGCAATCTAGATTCCCGCACACGCAAAGGCTCTCCTGTTCGATTTGCTCGGGCGTCGTAGTAGGGACGTGTTCCTGCTCCTCCTCGACATTGCCCGCGGTGTGTTTTCCTAAAATCAGTGGCATGCCTATTGTTTCTCAATCCAGGGATCGGAAAGAAATAACATACCTGAGGATACGGTTCTTGGCACCGTCAGAGAAGCCGATGAATTCTTGTGACAATCGCAGTTTGGATTGCCGCAATCGCAAACGCTCTCCCAGTCCCCTGACTTAAGTGGGGAAACGGTAGTAAACCTGGGGTCGTCTTCGTGAACGGATCTGTCTGAAATTAGGTTTGTCTTGTGGAAATTGAAATTATAAAACTCGTATATTTTACAAGATGTTAATGAGAATAGTTTGTGATTTTTAATCACACCGTATAAAAACATAATTGTGGCAAAATCATCATTAGTTTTTTATATGTGGTAATCAAAAAGTACAAACTTTACTCTTCTCCGAATTTTAAGATTTTGTAATTTTTTACTACTCCAAATAATAAACATAATTTTTGTCGACATTACTTTAGGCAAGCAAAAACTTTTAATAATAGCGTTTTCCCGAAAACTAAACATTTTTTGAGATTAAGTTAAAAGGTAACAAAGGTAACACCTCAAAAAAAACCTTAAAAAATAAAAAAAAGTAGTGGGTGTAGTACATAATAATATAAAAGTTAAAAGGTAAAAAAGCTACACCTCAAAAAAAATCGTGAGTGTAGTGTATGATAATATGAAAGTTAAAAGTTATCACCTCAAAAAATACCTTAAAAAAAAAGATTTGTGTTGTGAAAAATACATTTTTAACACTACACTCTTACTTTTAATAAATACACGATCAGCGAAATAGTAACAGAGATAAAACTTACCAGACACATTGTATTTACTTTCCGCTATCTCTAGCTCGTACAAATTCTCTTGACATTCGCAGACGGGCGCCCCGCACACACAGGGTCCTTTAGGGGGCGGTCTCGCCGCAGCCGGCGTAATGGACAGTATCGCCGGATTTCTGTTGCAGTCGCAGACGG
>CAXKVY010005206.1:0-16989 GCA_964058915.1 Tetropium fuscum
ATTGATGAAACAAGTGTCCTCGTGTAACGTTGATATTGTCCCAAGCAACGTTTATGTTGTGTTCATTAATCCAGTTAGTTACAATTCTTGTTGTATGAATTGAGCAATTATCTTGCTGGAAAATAAAATTCTGAGGATACAACATAGTGACGGACGGCAGCATAATATTGTCCAATATGCGTATGTAACTCTGTCCGGTAAGGCGCTCTCCTATCCTCCAGCAAACACCGGGACCTAGGGAACTTATCCATGCCCAAACATTGGTGGAAAAACGTCCACTCCGGTCGGTAGGTTTAATATACCTCTCTTCATACCTCGAATTCTGAGGTCGGTAGACGCGGATTGAACCATCATCATCATGACCTTTTCGTCGGAAAATATGACATTATTCCAAGTCGTCGGGTCTACCGACAAACTGGTGCGCAAAATTAAGACGTTGTTCTTTATGCCTTTGCTCCAAAAATACCTTCTTTGCTGCCGCATAATTTCGTAACTCTGAACCCTTCACCCGCCGCCTTGCAGACCCCACAGATCCAGGAAACTCCGTTTCGAAACAGGCCGTCACTGCTGTTTCAAAGATATTCGTTCTAAGATGGTCTAGGAAGAGGTTGTCTTGCTCCACAGTGCTTATTTTACGACGCCCTCCGCCGTGGACGTAGCGAACGTTTCCTACTGCATTCCATTTTTGTTTGAGTTTAAATATACAACTCTTACTCACATTTATCTCATCTGCAACTGCCTGTAATGACCAATCATTTTCAAGCAATGTAACAGCTCGCATTTTTTCAGGTTCAGTTAACCGCGGCATTTTAAAACTTGAAAACTAATAAAGTGGTTTGTAAATTACGGACATTTTTCATTACGCACATTTCATTAATTACTGACATTTGTTAGAAGTTTCAAATAAGTGTCAAAATGAAATATAAAAAGATCACATTACAATATCAAAAAAAAATCGTGCACTTTCAAATGGCTGCCAGTGTACCTACATGGTACAGCCATCCTAATTATGGTAGGTGTACCATAATTATGGTACGGTTGGCAACGCTGTCTCGTCATATGCACAATGCAGGGTTGTCAACCTTTTGTAATAAATTAAATTTTCACTGAAACCCCATGAAAAATTCCCTACATCCAGTAATATTTGCCTAGATTGCTCCATAAAAAATGTTATTTTCTATAGAGTGCCTTAACTAAATAAATAAAATACGGTTAGTGGTTTGATAACATAGGCACCTATATTAAAATTGTGTAAGAACCACTTAATTGTTAAAAGAAACACACATATTTTACAACAACAGAGATAAATATTTTTTCTACGTTCATGCAAAAAACAAAACTTTATTGAACTATATTTAATGCAAAAACTGGTTGTTTATTGCACTGCTGCAGTAAAATTTGTAATGCACTCATCATCTGTCATTCTACCACGGTGTTTTGATATAAAGATCATGACATGTCACCTAATGTCATGAAATTAATGCCACCTATACCTATATTCAAATTTTTTTGGTTTTTGCATGAACATGAACGTCGAAAAAATATTGTATGTATCTCGTACAAAAAGTGTTATTGCACGCGACGTGTTGGACAATTTCACGTCGCGTGCGATAAACATTTGCTTCATGCACTTGCTGACCTGTTTACTTGTTGCATAAATTCATAATTGTTTTTCGCAGTAGGTTCCTAGAAAATGTTGAAGTAGTGGCTAGGTGTCTTAGGTACCTACTTGGTTAGACATTAAACAGAATGTCATCAGAATGGTGCCGGTACTATCATATATTTTTTATAATATATACCGTTTTAGCGTTACCAGAGTAACTAGAGACTTATTCACACATATATATGTGGTCATATCACAGAGCATTTGTAAAATGGGCGACACCACAAAGTCACCGGTAAGTCGGATACTCTCTTTCTAAAACCACCATGTGGGGATAAATAAAATAGGAGAAATTCCCAGCTTGATTGCGAAATGGCTTGGAAAAGATATTTATAAGAGCTACACAGGTCACTGTTTCAGGAGAAGCTCTGTAACTCTTCTGGCCAATGCAGGGGTCAACATTACATCCATAAAACGTCAGGGTGGCTGGAAATCTGCCTCCGTAGCAGAAGCATATATAGAAGATAGTTTGAATAACAAAATTGAGATTTCTAACAAAATATTGAATTGTCCATCTTCTTCCAAACAAATTAAAATATCTGATAAAATTTTGGAATCAACTCTTCAAGAAATATCTAACGTTTCTGATCAGCAGCAACATGGAACATCTTTGGGATTTTATGTTGGAAGTAATTATTCAAACTTTACTATCAATTATTATTCTAATAAATGAAATTGTTTTATGATCAATAATCAATTAATAAAAAGTGAAAAAAAGTCGCATCTACGCATTTACGCATCAATAGAGATGCAGAAATGTCAAGTTTTTTTGACAGTTGTACAAAAACATGTTTTTTTCTAGTTTTTTTCGAAATAAAAAAAGTCCTGACCACCAAAAAATGTCGTAAACCGTGGTTTCGTGTACACAATCACCGAATTAATGAATCGCACCAAGTCCGGTTTGGTTCCACGCAAGATTTTTTTCTGGAAAACTAAGCGACTACTTCCCAATTTCGCTGTTCTATACTTGAAATGTTCGCACATCACTGGTAACCATACTTATAAGATTAGCCTCCTCGATTTAAAAGACCACTGGTAATCAGTACTTACATCAAAATTCGACAATGGTTTAGTATTTTTTTAAATCACACTTCTCATTATTCTCACTTTTCTTGGTATACTTCGACTGCAGCATATCTTGTATTTCGCTGAAACTCTTCCCTTTTGTTTCCGGAACAAAGCACACGCTAAACAAGGTGGCGGCCAAAGAGAATCCGGCAAACAGCCAAAAGATCCCGGCCATGTTCATGGCGTGTTTCATGTCGTTGAAAAACTTCGTCAGGAAGAAGGAAGTCCCCCAACACGTGCTGGACAAAACAGAAGACGTAAGTTGTTTGACGTTGTTTGGAAACAGCTCCGAAGACAGTGTCCACGGTATCGATCCGATTCCCAAGTTGAATGTTATTATAAAGAAAACTAATGAAAAAATTGGCATCCACGTGATGTGTTCGGTGCTTGCGCAACTACAGTCCTTGATATAAAAGAAAGCCCCGAGCATTGTTAGCGCTAGAGACATCCCTAATAGAGACATTATGGTTAGAATTCGCCTCCCTGCCCGTTCTATTAGAAATGGGACTATAAAACTGGAGAGAAGTATCGTGAGGCCTACAATGAGCGCCGATATATCGGAACTCAGCGAAGTGATGCCGGCCGCCTCGAAGATTGGCTGCAAGTAAATCGTGATTGCCACATACCCAGACATCTCTTGGGCTATTATCAGGAGGATGCAGATGATGAAGGCCTCCCTGAGGGCCCTGTTCATGAAGATATCCGAAAAGTGCCCATCCTCTTCCTGCTTAAAATGCGCCTTGATATACTCAAACTCTCCGCGCACGTCTTCTTTAGTACCGGACCTGAGCAACATCAAAGCTCGTTCCGCCTCATCTAGTTCATTTACTCCCACCAGGTAGTAAGGCGTTTCCGGTGCCACAAGCAAAAATATCACGAAGAACGCGATGGGAATACAAGCTAAGATGATATTAAACCACATAATCGACGTGAAAGGACCGACGGCGTAAGGCAGAAAGTTCCCGAACGCCCAGAACACGGCCAGGGTCTGCGACATCGCTCCTCTGTTTGAATCTTCGGAAACCTCAGCGATGTACATCGGCAACAGGGCGTAACCGCCTCCCATCGCCAGACCTCCCAGAAATCGGGCGAAGTAAAATAAATAAATATTCCTGGCGAACGCCAGGGTGATGTAGGATATGACGTGGGGTATCGCTATACTGAGCAGGCCAATCTTCCTTCCGAAGTGTTCGGAGACGAATCCGAAGGGTAGAGGTCCGAAAAAAGCTCCGACTGTCACGAGGGAGCCGATCCAAGCATCCTCACTCTCGGTGATCGCTCTTCCAAGCGGATTTAAGGAACTGTCGTTCGAATAGAGCTTTGGATACACTGGCGATGTCCACGACACCGTTATGTCCCCCGACGTAGCCAATAGGTCAACTGAAACCAAAATGCGTCTCAGTTTGGTGATAGAAATCGTCGAAAATTGCAACATCGAATCCAGGCAACATATAATTATAATTAAGTTAAGGTGCACTCACCCGCAAAGACCACAAGAATCGTGTAACTAAAAACTCCTTTCATTCTCGAAGTGACGCCAATTCCCTACTCGATTAAGCGTTCGTTATGGAGTGGATACGTGTAATAGGAAGAAGAGCACAAGTTCCAACGATTAGCCATCTAATAATGATAAAAAATATGTACAATATTCCCGATAAGTACATGCCGTCAGAACATCAGTTCTTCAAAAACAGAAGATAAACACTATCAATTAGAAGGTAGTAAGATAACATATTATGTTTATTGTTCATTGGGTTTCTATTCACAAAGGATTTTTCCCACTAGGGATACTCAGGTATTTATCATGATTTATACTGTTATGCAAATTTTAGAATTAATCTATCTATATGTATAAAAATAAGTTCCTATTTCCCTTGGTCACGCCATCACGCGTGAACGGTTTTCTCTAATTCTTTTTCGTTGTTGTCAGGAGAAGGTTCTTATGAAAGAAAGAAATAAGAAAATTGCGCCGAAAATTAGGAAATTTAAGAATACTTAACCACCATATAAAATTAAAAAACTGAATATCGTTTAAAACAGATGCTTCGGTCGGAGTTATTTTATTGATAAAAAGTACATGTAAAATAATTAATTTATTATTTCTTACAAAAAAGATGTAAGAAATCTGATTTTCTTAGTGCACATCACGGTTAGGTCAGAGCCATCACGCCTAATATTAAAAGTTCAATTTAATATGGAGTTTTGGTAAGTTTGGATAGACTAACATACACGTTACTAACATAACAAGTGATATACTTGGTTATAAAGAAGAATACAATACTTTTCTTTAATTTGCAGTTTAATTTTCGTTTTTGAAAATGTCAGCAATTAGACGTACAAAATTAAGTCGCAGAACTCGCAATACTGAGAGTCAAAGATATAGAAGAGCAAGTCGAGCAACGGGAACCGCGGAATGAAGTTGAACAGAATCGATGGAATCGAAATCAACAACATAGAAATGTTGCGTTTAACCCCTATCGAGCTGCATTCAATTATAACGTGGAAATCGATTACAGATCACAGCAAATCGTTGCTATTGGACCAATGAACGTTGTGTGCCAATATTGCAAGGCATTTATGTTTAAAAATGAAGCTCCTGGATTGTGTTGCGCGAGCGGTCAAGTCAAATTGACGCCATTGGTACCGCCACCAGAGCCACTACATTCATTGGTTTCTGGAAATGGGCCAGATTCTAAACATTTCTTGGCTCATATCCAGCAATACAATAATTGTTTTCAAATTACGTAATTTGGTGCAACAAAAGTTATTCAAGAAAATTGTATGCCAACTTTCAAGATTCAGGGTCAAATATATCATCTAACAGGTTCCTTATTGCCAACGCCGAATAGTGACTACAAATTTTTGCAAATTTATTTTATGGGCGATTCAGCAAGACAAGTCGATGAGCGTTGTGCACACAACAATTTGGTGAAAAGACCAATTGTGGAACAACTCCAAACGTTTTTTTATGAACATAACGAATTGGTTGCATTATTCACGACTGCTTTGGACCGCATGCCGTCTAATAATCACAAAATTATCATCAAAGCTGATAAGACGCCTGCAGGACAACACGCGAGACGTTTTAAGTCGCTATTGTCGTCGTGGGTGAAAATTTAGAAAACCGAGATATTATTTTACATCGGCGTAGCAATCAACTGCAGCGTGTGTCCGAAAAACATCGATCATATGATGTGTTACAATATCCTACCTTATTTTGGCAAGGTGAAGATGGATAATATCATCTTTCAATGAAGATGATAAATCCAGTTACAGGTTACGAGACTAATAAAAAAGTTAGTTCAATGAATTATTATTCGTACAGACTGATGGTTCGGGAAAATGAGGACAATCATATTATCTTAAAATGTCGGCGTCTCTTCCACCAATATGCTGTGGATATGTACGTGAAAGTTGAAACTGAGTGATTGACATTGAACCAGGCAAAACTGCGTTCTGAAGAATACATTTATCTACGGGATGCCATCAATGCTGATGGAAATGCACAGAATGTAGGTAGAACAACTATTCTCCCAGCAACATACGTCGGAAGTCCGCAACATATGAATACGTTCAGGATGCTATGTCGTATGCCACACCAGATTTGTTTATAACGTTTACATGCAATCCACAGTGGACAGAAATTCGACAAGAATTATTTCTTGGCCAATCACCCATTGATCGCCACGACATTACCGCAAGGGTGTTCAAAAGAAAGGAATATTAAATCCAATCCAATCCAATCCCCCTTGTGGAATATTAATTCCAAATTCCCCGTGTATGGTTGATGGAAAATGTTCAAAACGCTTTCCAAGACAATTAGTAGTAGAAACTATTAGTGGAAATGATGGTTATCCACTTTAGCGCCGGCGATTTTTTTGAAATATTTTTTAAATTAATTATACCAATTCGAATTCAATATTCATAATAACGTCTGTCGGGTCAGCTAGTATATATATATATATATATATATATATATATATATATATATATATATATATATATATATATATATATATATATACATATATATATATATATATATATATATATATATATATATATATATATATATATATATATATATATATATATACATATATATATATATATATATATATATATATATATATATATATATATATATATATATATATATATATATATATATATATATATATATATATATATATATATATATATATATATATATATATATATATATATATATATATATATATATATATATATATATATATATATATATATATATATATATATATATATATATATATATATATATATATATATATATATATGTGTGTACCTCTGCTTTATTATTCTCATCTCAAACTTTCATAATTTACTTTCTATAATTGACAAATATTATTAAATAGCAATCTCCTTCTTAACAAATGTTTTAGATCCACTTACCATTAAAAAATAATTTCAATTTTCAAGTCAAAACATTATACAATATACAGAGCCTAATTGAACCTCCTCTAACTGACCATGGAGGACTCATGCTCAGCAGTGAACTTTCTACAATAAAAAATGTAGGTGTTCTTAGAACTGGCGCCCAGCACTAGGGAAGAGACAAAGTAAGTATCCTGGAAACTTATCAGCTGTTTCTCCGCTGTGTAATCACTGCATTTTCTCAATTATCGATTCCATAAACAATACTTTAAACATATTTTGAGCATTAAATTTATTCATAACTACAACATATCAATTTGTCGTGTCGTTAATTTGTCGTTAATCTGATGTGTCGATCAAGAAAAAAATATTTTAACCCCCTTACAGACTCGGAGTACCCCTTTAATAAGGGTTGATGTAAATAAATGCGGGAAATTTATTGTTTAATCTTTAAAAGTATGTAATTACATTTTCTTATTCGCTTTATTTGTTGGATTTAATTTGTTATGTACTTAAAAAAAATGTTAACCCCTTAATATCTTGAAAACATCCCTAAGATAAGGGCTGATTGTAAATAAAATCCAAAAAAAATTCCTAATTTTACAAAAAACGTATTCTTAAACTTCTTATTGACTAAATTCATAAGGTACAAAATGTCTAATACGATAAGAACTTTACAACCCCTTAATACTTTCGGATACCTCAAAATTATGGGTAGGTTGCAACAAAATGCGGAAAATTTAACTGTGTTTTTTTAAGTTTTTTCTTGATCGAAACATCAGATTAACTTTATTTTACCATAAAAAAATTTTGAAATATGCATTTTATAATTTTTGACAGATTTTTTGAATTTTTTTAAAATTTCAACCCCTATTTGAGGGATGTTAGCCTAGCCTTTTGGATGGTAAAATATATTTTTACGTTTCTGATACATCTTATGCAATATGTTAAGCAAATAAATTTCTAGAATACGTATTTTGTACAATATTTAGAATTTTATTATCATTAACCCCAAAATTATGTATGTTTGACGCCATTTTGGAGCCGCCATTTTGAAAATGGTACAAATGCCACTCGACTTCTGAAAGATTATATCAATACAAACATATTCTCTTCAAATTTAGGGTAGAAAGGTGGCCCCGTTGACGTGGAATGCCCTATATATATATAATATAGCTGCTTTATTATTCTCATCTCATACTTTCATAATTCATAATTTTTCACATCAAGTGCCGTATGATCCTACATGATAACAATCACAAGGTATACACTAAGTAGTACCTACTACTAGGTTGATAATGATTCTCTCTACAGTGGCACTTTCCTGTTGCCTTGTCACAATCCGGATTATAACCGGCCTCCACATCGCACTGACATGGGCCACATACAGGATAACCCCACCAACTGGATGGGCAAGGCCACAATACAGGATGGGCAACTATTCACAATACTCGCCTGAAAAGTCAGTAGAGTTGCAACTGCATTGGTATTAAAGTTTGGTACTAAAGTTTCCTCGATGCATGTACCACCGTTTTCATAGGGGCCTACTGAATATACTGGAACACATAAAGGTCCTATATGGCCCTTGTTGCATTCGCAATGTGATCTTCCTCAATCTGTAACACACTGGGATGTAGAAGGACATTCATTCGGGGTCAACATATTTTGAGCATTAAATTTATTCGTAACTACAACATATCAATTTGTCGTAAAACGTGGACATTAAGTTTTTAAAACTGCTTCCACATGAAAAAAACCAAAAGGACAATTTATATATATATATATATATATATATATATATATATATATATATATATATATATATATATATATATATATATATATATATATATATATATATATATATATATCTTTCCTTCCTTCCTTCCCTTTTCCTTCATTTGCTATCTAAAATTGTAAATACAGATTTTTAGGATTTCATGGTAATCAAGCAAAAACATTATTTAAATTATTACACAAATAAAACAAAAGTAATTAAGCACCTAAAAAAGGTACAAATGTATTAAAATAAATTAGATACTTTATTTTCCAACTTATAAATTCTATTTTTTTTGCATACTCGTCAATCGTGGACCTACATAACCATATGGAGATACGTTCTAAAGATACTTGGAAGACCGAACGAACGGTGGCACGTTTTAATTTCATTTGCAGTTAGTCAACGAATCCGGATACGTCACTTCTTCAGGATCTCCTGCATCTCGCTAATATCCTTCTCACCAGGTATAACTCTATTACTCAGCATATCCTGTATCTCGATGAAACTTTTCCCCTTGGTTTCTGGAACGTATGCTATGCTAAAAAACGCGGTAGCTAAACAGGAGCTTGCGAAGATCCAGAAGGTCCCAGCCCTCCCCATCCAGTCATTCATGTCATTGAAAAATTTAGTTACTACGAAGGATGTCGCCCAGCAAAGGCACGCTATACAGGACGCAGAAATCTGCTTAACGTTATTAGGAAATAACTCCGAAGTAAGAGTCCAAGGCACCGTGCATATTCCGAAGTTAAACGAGAATATGTAGAAGATTAAACTGAAGATGGGTATCCAGAAAATCGGATCAGTATCTACCGTCGTGGAATCCTGCAGATAAAAAAACACGCCTAGCGTCGTCAAGGCGACGAACATCCCGAAGCAAGATAGCACAGTCAGTAATTTCCTGCCCACCCGATCCACCAAAAACGGGGAAAATAGACTGGAAAATAACATCGCCAAGCCGACTATAAGCGCGGAAATATCGGAAGCTATTCTAGTACCGGAAGCCTCGAAAATCGGCTGTAGGTAAAACGTGATAGCACAGAACCCAGAAAGCTCTTGAGCGGTTATCAGCACCACGCAGATAAGAAACGCCTTTCGGAGTCCTTTATTTTTAAGTATATCTAAAAAATGCCCGTTTTCATCATTCGTTAAATGGGCCTTGATCTGCTCCAGCTCCACCTTCACTCCTTTCTTGTCGAGCGACCTTAAGAGCATCAGCGACCTCTCGGCTTGGTCCAGTTTATTCACGCCTGCTAAATAGTACGGACTTTCAGGCCCGACGAACAAGAATATCAAGAAAAACGAAGTCGGAATGCATGCCAGTACAATATTAAACCACATGATTGACATGAACGGCCCGATCGCATACGGCAAAAAGTTTCCTATAGCCCAGAATACGTTCAATGTCTGCGACATGGCTCCCCTGCTACGGTCCCTGGATATCTCCGCGATGTACATCGGCAGCAAAGTGTAACCGCCTCCCATAGCGAGTCCCCCTAGAATTCTCCCAAAGTAGAACAGGTTGATATTCCTAGCAAAGGCCATCGTGAAATAGGACACGGTATGGGGCACGGCTATGCAAAGAAGGCCCACTTTTCTACCGAACCTTTGGGAGATCATGCCGAACGGTAGCGGTCCGACGATGGCTCCGATTGTCACGAGGGATCCGATCCACGCATCCTGCTGCTCGGTAATGGGTTTGCCCAGGGGGTTCACGGAGGAGTCGTTGGAGTACAGTTTGGGATACACCGGGGACGTCCATGAGAGGGTTATATCGCCAGAAGTGGCCAGGAGGTCAACTGAAAACGAAAATTTCGTTACGTCTCACATAGCGGCCAAAGACCTAAAAGCTGGCAATAAATCGGTGACTGTATATTGACGTAACTTTTAGTATCTGCTGATTTTGTTTTAATGTATAAAATATTCAAAAATTTCGATAGGGTTCAATCAAAAAATTATTGTTGAAAGAAAATACCCTCACTGTATACTATACCTATAATAATAATACTCACCAGCTAAAACAGTAAGAAGAGTATAACTGAACGGCTTCATCACACTACGATTGTTAAATCCGCGATTAAAAGATACAATAATAATTATTTACTATCGTACTGATAATTACGTCCTTCCAATTTTGTATCTTCCAATACAATTACTTAAGTATATTTAAACATTATATTATGTTTAAAACTATATTTCCATGTAATAGATAGTTATAAAGGTTTCAAAGGGACTGTCACGTAATATTCGTATCTGGTAAATTAACGTATTAATCTTCAACATTGTTGTGTTGAGATCAAATATTTATACCTAACGTTTTCGATAAAAATTAAAAATAATCTTCTCTTTTGATAACATTATGTTTCTTTAATCTTTAGCCTGCCTCACGCAGAGAAGTACATACACGGTGAGCGAACTATGACATGGCTAATAAGCTAATACTTAGATATTCTTTATAGCCCAGTCAGTAATTGCAGGTTTTCCGCTCCGAATTCTTTCATTTTTGGGCATTTTTCAAAAGAGGATTTTATTTACGACATATTTGACATAGGCAAAAATGAGTGTTTTGATTATTTTTGAAGGTTACTAATCCACCACTGATCGAACTAATACTCATAAAACATATATTGCCTTGCCAAGTATCGAAAAATATTTGAAAACATTTTAAAAACATATGATATTCACACAGCACACTAAAATACAAACAACTTAAAATTCCTTTACACAACATTAAAAGACAAAATCCACTTGATAAAACTACACACTGTATATACGAAATTCCATGTAAACAATATTACAAGTCTAAAAAAACATTCTAATGAAACAGGTCATCAATTTAACTACGAAAATATTAAAGTTATTAATAAGGAACAAAATTATAAAACACGGCTAATCATGGAATCAATTTATATTCAAAAAATCCTAATGCATGATGTAATAACAAAAAAGTTACAGAACATCTTTCTACAATCTACAATTTGTTAATATAAAAATATTAAATAAATTTAAAAAAAACATGGGTTTTCCGGTTTCTTTAGGTTAAATCAAGCGTTGAGCACTCGGTTTTCGATATCGCTGAATCCAAATATCATCAACCAAACCAAATATCAAAAATCGATTTTGACTAATGACAGCTGTCAAAAAAGCGGTCAAGAAAAATGAATTTTTTTTATTTAAAATTTTTAGGATTTTTTATATTTTAACACAAATCAAGTAGTTTCGTTGTAAAAAAATTGGTAACGTGTTTTTCGCTAAAAGACAAATGTCAATTAAGCTGTCAATGAATTTTTAGTTTTTTTCAATTTCTCAATTCGGAAAATAGTTAAGTGTTTCAATGCAGGTAAATCCGAATATGATGTCAAAAAGGAGTTGGGACTCATGACAGCTGCCATAAATATTAGTTATAAAACGACACTAATATATTGTTTTTAAATCAATATGTTTATTGACACCTGCCATTTATGTCGAAATTAATAATATCTCTCCTTGCAAAAATCGAAAAAAACATTTAAAGTTTAATTGATATTTAATTGAGATGTAATTGACAGTATTAAAGTATTTAAAAAAAAGAAAATTGACAGTTGTCATTTAGTAAAAATGATATATAATTTTTTTACGACGAAACTATACTATATTTGTATTTAAATTTAAAAAACCCCAAATGTTTTATTTGTCAAAAAATTTATTTCTATTGACAGCTGTCAAGAGTCCAAACTCGTTCACATCATCCTCGGATTTCGCTGTATTGAAACACTTAATTAAGACTATTTTCCGAATTGAGAAATTGAAGAAAATATAAAAATTCGATTAAAAACTTCATTGGCAGCTTAATTGACTGTTGTCATTTAGCGACAAACACGTTAATAATTTTTTTGCGACTAAACTTTACTTGATTTCTGTTAAAATATAAAAAACCTTACCTTAAAATATTGCATAATCAAAAAGTGAATTTCTATTGACAGCTTTTTTGACAGCTGTCAAGAGTCCAATCTCGTTTTTGACATCATATTCGGATTTGGCTGTATTGAAACACTTAATTAAGAGTATTTTCCGAATTGAGAAATTGAAAAAAAAATTAAAATTCGATTAAAAATCTCATTGACAGCTTAATTGACATTGTTGCCATTTAGCAAAAAACACGTTAGTAATTTTTTTGCGACAAAAAATTTACTTGATTTGTGTTAAAATATAAAAAAAACCTTACAATTTTGAATAATCAAAAAATGAATTTCCATTGACAGCTTTTGTGACAGCTACCAAGAGTCCAAACTCGTTTTTGATATTATATTCGGATTTCGCTGTATTGAAACCCTTAATGAAGAGTATTTTCAGAATTGAGAAATTGAAAAAAACCTAAAAATTAGATTAAAAAATTCATTGACAGCTTAATTGACAGTTGTCATTTTGCGAAAAACACGTTACCATTTTTTTACAACGAAGCTCTGCTTAATTTGTGTTAAAAGATAAAAAAAATGCTTAAAATTTTAAATAATCAAAAAATTAATTTTTCTTGACCGCTTTTTTGACAGCTGTCATTAGTCAAAACCGGTTTTTGACTAATGACAGGTTAAAGACGGTTATTGATCGACTTTTTTCGATTTAGTTGGAGCACTCAAAAAAATCGGGACTTTTCCAAAATAAGGACCACCCTAATATATATATGACAAAATCGCATTTGTTCGGATTTTACAATAAAAAAAAATCATACATATTTCAGAAAAACTTTCTGATTTGAGAGATAAGGTTGAGATATTTTAGAACAGTAGGTACTTCTGATCTCGTAGATATTTTAGAAGCAGCTGTTAGGTACCTATTGCACAATAGTTTTATACTGACTTGCTAAAGACATAGAATTGAAAACATTTTGACTCGTGCCACAAATTTTGAACACTTATCGCCATATCTTGACTCGACCAGTTACGCTATGAATCATTTATTAAGGCTATCAAAAAAAAAACAGCGTGGTAAAGTCGTCATGGCTCCAACATATGCAGCCCTGAATGAACATATTAAAATGGTGTATTTACAAATATATTCGTCCAATTGAACGGTGAATGGGGGTGGATTAATTATAACTGAGAGATCATCCAATCGAAACTTCAAGTATGCATTAAGAGTTACTTAAAATTATATTTGCAGCTGTAAAAAAAGTCCACCTTACATTAGTTTACTTAGGTTTTTATCAATACCCTCTATGGCTGACATATTTTTTTAAATATTTTATTAATTACAAAAATATGCTTTTGCATAATGTCGGAGCATTCCATTACGATGTGACTCCCTATCAAAAGTAATATTGAAATAGGTAGAATCCATGTTGAAATTATTACTCATATTGCAAGCTTGATTCGCTGGTGGGCACTTTTTAATGAGTTTTATCTCAATTATTTATCATTACAGTAATTTATGATGACAGTTTGACAGTCTGAGATAATAAGAGCCTGTACTTAATCACCGCAATAAATTATTAATCTAACACAAATTTCTATTAACGCTACAGTCTGAACTTGTTTGCGCACTTAATTTCATCTAAACGTTTTTCTGGTACGATTCTCTAAAATTGTACGATTTGATGCACATAACATTTTACGCCGCATCCATCAAAACTTGGAAGTAATCAAACTGGAAGTCACCAAGAGACATTAGTAGATTAAACATGTAATATTGATACCAATATTGACAGATGATATGATAAATTTTGTTGAAAATCATAGTAGATATCTACTTAATTTACTATTTATTTATTTGTATTATTTAATCTCATACATATATCTCTTTTTCGATCATTTAACAAATTGTATTGTATAGAACAGCGAAATTGTTGAAACGTGTTTTTTAACGTCTTCAATGTCATATCTCTAAACATAATTGTGCTATCGAGCTGATTTTTTTAAAAATTAAAATAGACACAATAGCGCTTCTAACTCGATTATACCATATGTTTTTTTAATGTGTTTAAAAAATAACAAACATGCGGGTCTATTCCCATTCACATCCGTTAAAATTAATCAGCCGTTTATATTTTAATTTTTAACACCCCGTTATGTTAAAATATAGAAAGTGGTATTCAGAAAGGACACTTTAACGGATCTGTTAAAATTCCTCATAAATAACGGATCTGTTTATTCATGTTAGAGAATATAGCAATAGACTATCGGAATTCGGTAAAATGGAAATTCGATCAAGTTAATTCTACAAGTTATCTGTGATTTTACGCATATGTTCAATGTCTAGTCTATGTCTATGAAGAGCGGCATCTTTAACTACAGAAGAGCAGGCCAATGAAAAGTTCTGATTGTTTTGAGTGAACGTTTTTTACCTTTCAAATCCTTTCAAATTACTATTTTTCTGACTATTAGCCATTAATCTATGCTATTAACTATTAGTAGGTAGGTACCTTTCGTTACATCTTTTTATGTATAATATAGGTATTTGGTGTTAATTTCTTTTAGAAATAATGTGATTTTGTTTTGTAGAATAAAATACTTACTTGCGATAATAATGATAATTAATGAGGATAGGTACTATTTAAGGAATAAAGTACATGTTTTGTCAAATTATATTTTATTTTATATATAAAATACAATGATATATAAAGTACACAAATATTTAATAATCAAATACAAAAGTAATCACTTTTAAAAAAGAATTATTTCTCAAATAAAACGTACCTAACTAGAGAAATGACAGTTGCTTGAAAAGAGCCCACAGAGAAAAATCCAAGGAGTTTAAGTCAGGAGACTTAGGAGCCAAGCAAAAGTAAATTCTTTGGAAATGTATCTCTTACTTTTTAAAAACAAAGTAAGTAATGGATTTTTTTCTTATTTTCAAGTAAGCTTACATGCCTCTAGCTGCCTCAGTAGCTACAATTGACATTTCTTATACAGGGTGCCTGCGAAAACATTTAATAAGCATGTGTCACGAAAAATCTGTATATTTAAATAAACTGTGTGCAGAACCCTGTATGATTAAAATGAACGATAATTTTAAAATTTTAAAACTGTGAAGGGAAACCTTAGAAAAATATCTCGAAACGGTTTTTTATTTTTCTTGATCGGATGAGTATTATCATAATTTACAGTTTCGTTGTAATTACACGGTAAATCCCTATATAAAACATTTAAAAAACTTGCGGTAGTAACGATTAGCTGGTGGGCTAAGTATTGTAACAATTGCAACAACCACTGGAAACAAAAAATGCTGTGTTTGACATTTGGTAATGCAGCAGAATATCTACATATTGCGTTTATACTGTTCATGTCGATAGTTTCGATTGAAAAATATTGCATTTTCATATAAACAAGTGTATAATGGCACAATTAACAACAAGAGAAAGGAGAAATTGTATTCGCCTATTTAATGAGGGTTTCACGCAACATACTGTTGCTAGGATATACGGCGTTAGCCAAAGTATGGTTCACAAATTGAAAAAGAGATTTGATGAAACAGGAGATGTTAACCTTTTGTACCATGGAGGGCGAATAAAAAAGATTGGTGCTCGAGAAGAACGGATTTTGATAAGAGATGTTCGTAGGAATAGGAATCAAAGTTCGAGAAAAATTAGCGATACATTTAGAAACCAAACAAGAGTTTTAGTCTCAAATCGCACAATAAGAAGAACGATTAATCGCAACAACTTAAGGTAAGTCTACAACAGTGAATCGTGTTGTTATCCTACTTATGACATGAAACAAATTCTATAAATCTGAAAATGTAGAGGCTTGTACCGAAAAAAACTTAAATTTTTTTATCAATTTTCATTTAAAATTAAATTTACATACATGTTAAAAGAATCAAGGATTATTTTTGTTTTTATGCCACTGTGTAATCCTAATACCCTAATACCCAAATGTAATTTCTCTGGAGCCAGACGTCGAGCAAAATGCATACGCTTGCTTCCCCGCCATCGGACAGCTCGGTTGGCGTGGGTTCGTAATCGTTTGCATTGGAGTGAAGAGTGGAAAAATTGCCTTTTCACCGATGAAAGTAGATTTAACCTTATTTATTCTGATGGCAGAATTTTAGTGTGGCGGGAGCCTAACTGTAGATATGCCGAAAAAAATAT
>CAXKVY010005207.1:0-13642 GCA_964058915.1 Tetropium fuscum
ATAGTGACGGACGGCAGCATAATATTGTCCAATATGCGTATGTAACTCTGTCCGGTAAGGCGCTCTCCTATCCTCCAGCAAACACCGGGACCTAGGGAACTTATCCATGCCCAAACATTGGTGGAAAAACGTCCACTCCGGTCGGTAGGTTTAATATACCTCTCTTCATACCTCGAATTCTGAGGTCGGTAGACGCGGATTGAACCATCATCATCATGACCTTTTCGTCGGAAAATATGACATTATTCCAAGTCGTCGGGTCTACCGACAAACTGGTGCGCAAAATTAAGACGTTGTTCTTTATGCCTTTGCTCCAAAAATACCTTCTTTGCTGCCGCATAATTTCGTAACTCTGAACCCTTCACCCGCCGCCTTGCAGACCCCACAGATCCAGGAAACTCCGTTTCGAAACAGGCCGTCACTGCTGTTTCAAAGATATTCGTTCTAAGATGGTCTAGGAAGAGGTTGTCTTGCTCCACAGTGCTTATTTTACGACGCCCTCCGCCGTGGACGTAGCGAACGTTTCCTACTGCATTCCATTTTTGTTTGAGTTTAAATATACAACTCTTACTCACATTTATCTCATCTGCAACTGCCTGTAATGACCAATCATTTTCAAGCAATGTAACAGCTCGCATTTTTTCAGGTTCAGTTAACCGCGGCATTTTAAAACTTGAAAACTAATAAAGTGGTTTGTAAATTACGGACATTTTTCATTACGCACATTTCATTAATTACTGACATTTGTTAGAAGTTTCAAATAAGTGTCAAAATGAAATATAAAAAGATCACATTACAATATCAAAAAAAAATCGTGCACTTTCAAATGGCTGCCAGTGTACCTACATGGTACAGCCATCCTAATTATGGTAGGTGTACCATAATTATGGTACGGTTGGCAACGCTGTCTCGTCATATGCACAATGCAGGGTTGTCAACCTTTTGTAATAAATTAAATTTTCACTGAAACCCCATGAAAAATTCCCTACATCCAGTAATATTTGCCTAGATTGCTCCATAAAAAATGTTATTTTCTATAGAGTGCCTTAACTAAATAAATAAAATACGGTTAGTGGTTTGATAACATAGGCACCTATATTAAAATTGTGTAAGAACCACTTAATTGTTAAAAGAAACACACATATTTTACAACAACAGAGATAAATATTTTTTCTACGTTCATGCAAAAAACAAAACTTTATTGAACTATATTTAATGCAAAAACTGGTTGTTTATTGCACTGCTGCAGTAAAATTTGTAATGCACTCATCATCTGTCATTCTACCACGGTGTTTTGATATAAAGATCATGACATGTCACCTAATGTCATGAAATTAATGCCACCTATACCTATATTCAAATTTTTTTGGTTTTTGCATGAACATGAACGTCGAAAAAATATTGTATGTATCTCGTACAAAAAGTGTTATTGCACGCGACGTGTTGGACAATTTCACGTCGCGTGCGATAAACATTTGCTTCATGCACTTGCTGACCTGTTTACTTGTTGCATAAATTCATAATTGTTTTTCGCAGTAGGTTCCTAGAAAATGTTGAAGTAGTGGCTAGGTGTCTTAGGTACCTACTTGGTTAGACATTAAACAGAATGTCATCAGAATGGTGCCGGTACTATCATATATTTTTTATAATATATACCGTTTTAGCGTTACCAGAGTAACTAGAGACTTATTCACACATATATATGTGGTCATATCACAGAGCATTTGTAAAATGGGCGACACCACAAAGTCACCGGTAAGTCGGATACTCTCTTTCTAAAACCACCATGTGGGGATAAATAAAATAGGAGAAATTCCCAGCTTGATTGCGAAATGGCTTGGAAAAGATATTTATAAGAGCTACACAGGTCACTGTTTCAGGAGAAGCTCTGTAACTCTTCTGGCCAATGCAGGGGTCAACATTACATCCATAAAACGTCAGGGTGGCTGGAAATCTGCCTCCGTAGCAGAAGCATATATAGAAGATAGTTTGAATAACAAAATTGAGATTTCTAACAAAATATTGAATTGTCCATCTTCTTCCAAACAAATTAAAATATCTGATAAAATTTTGGAATCAACTCTTCAAGAAATATCTAACGTTTCTGATCAGCAGCAACATGGAACATCTTTGGGATTTTATGTTGGAAGTAATTATTCAAACTTTACTATCAATTATTATTCTAATAAATGAAATTGTTTTATGATCAATAATCAATTAATAAAAAGTGAAAAAAAGTCGCATCTACGCATTTACGCATCAATAGAGATGCAGAAATGTCAAGTTTTTTTGACAGTTGTACAAAAACATGTTTTTTTCTAGTTTTTTTCGAAATAAAAAAAGTCCTGACCACCAAAAAATGTCGTAAACCGTGGTTTCGTGTACACAATCACCGAATTAATGAATCGCACCAAGTCCGGTTTGGTTCCACGCAAGATTTTTTTCTGGAAAACTAAGCGACTACTTCCCA
The DNA here is from genome assembly GCA_964058915.1 of Tetropium fuscum. Taxonomy (NCBI): domain Eukaryota; kingdom Metazoa; phylum Arthropoda; class Insecta; order Coleoptera; family Cerambycidae; genus Tetropium; species Tetropium fuscum. The sequence continues at coordinate 2,471 of CAXKVY010005207.1, forward strand.
ATTTCGCTGTTCTATACTTGAAATGTTCGCACATCACTGGTAACCATACTTATAAGATTAGCCTCCTCGATTTAAAAGACCACTGGTAATCAGTACTTACATCAAAATTCGACAATGGTTTAGTATTTTTTTAAATCACACTTCTCATTATTCTCACTTTTCTTGGTATACTTCGACTGCAGCATATCTTGTATTTCGCTGAAACTCTTCCCTTTTGTTTCCGGAACAAAGCACACGCTAAACAAGGTGGCGGCCAAAGAGAATCCGGCAAACAGCCAAAAGATCCCGGCCATGTTCATGGCGTGTTTCATGTCGTTGAAAAACTTCGTCAGGAAGAAGGAAGTCCCCCAACACGTGCTGGACAAAACAGAAGACGTAAGTTGTTTGACGTTGTTTGGAAACAGCTCCGAAGACAGTGTCCACGGTATCGATCCGATTCCCAAGTTGAATGTTATTATAAAGAAAACTAATGAAAAAATTGGCATCCACGTGATGTGTTCGGTGCTTGCGCAACTACAGTCCTTGATATAAAAGAAAGCCCCGAGCATTGTTAGCGCTAGAGACATCCCTAATAGAGACATTATGGTTAGAATTCGCCTCCCTGCCCGTTCTATTAGAAATGGGACTATAAAACTGGAGAGAAGTATCGTGAGGCCTACAATGAGCGCCGATATATCGGAACTCAGCGAAGTGATGCCGGCCGCCTCGAAGATTGGCTGCAAGTAAATCGTGATTGCCACATACCCAGACATCTCTTGGGCTATTATCAGGAGGATGCAGATGATGAAGGCCTCCCTGAGGGCCCTGTTCATGAAGATATCCGAAAAGTGCCCATCCTCTTCCTGCTTAAAATGCGCCTTGATATACTCAAACTCTCCGCGCACGTCTTCTTTAGTACCGGACCTGAGCAACATCAAAGCTCGTTCCGCCTCATCTAGTTCATTTACTCCCACCAGGTAGTAAGGCGTTTCCGGTGCCACAAGCAAAAATATCACGAAGAACGCGATGGGAATACAAGCTAAGATGATATTAAACCACATAATCGACGTGAAAGGACCGACGGCGTAAGGCAGAAAGTTCCCGAACGCCCAGAACACGGCCAGGGTCTGCGACATCGCTCCTCTGTTTGAATCTTCGGAAACCTCAGCGATGTACATCGGCAACAGGGCGTAACCGCCTCCCATCGCCAGACCTCCCAGAAATCGGGCGAAGTAAAATAAATAAATATTCCTGGCGAACGCCAGGGTGATGTAGGATATGACGTGGGGTATCGCTATACTGAGCAGGCCAATCTTCCTTCCGAAGTGTTCGGAGACGAATCCGAAGGGTAGAGGTCCGAAAAAAGCTCCGACTGTCACGAGGGAGCCGATCCAAGCATCCTCACTCTCGGTGATCGCTCTTCCAAGCGGATTTAAGGAACTGTCGTTCGAATAGAGCTTTGGATACACTGGCGATGTCCACGACACCGTTATGTCCCCCGACGTAGCCAATAGGTCAACTGAAACCAAAATGCGTCTCAGTTTGGTGATAGAAATCGTCGAAAATTGCAACATCGAATCCAGGCAACATATAATTATAATTAAGTTAAGGTGCACTCACCCGCAAAGACCACAAGAATCGTGTAACTAAAAACTCCTTTCATTCTCGAAGTGACGCCAATTCCCTACTCGATTAAGCGTTCGTTATGGAGTGGATACGTGTAATAGGAAGAAGAGCACAAGTTCCAACGATTAGCCATCTAATAATGATAAAAAATATGTACAATATTCCCGATAAGTACATGCCGTCAGAACATCAGTTCTTCAAAAACAGAAGATAAACACTATCAATTAGAAGGTAGTAAGATAACATATTATGTTTATTGTTCATTGGGTTTCTATTCACAAAGGATTTTTCCCACTAGGGATACTCAGGTATTTATCATGATTTATACTGTTATGCAAATTTTAGAATTAATCTATCTATATGTATAAAAATAAGTTCCTATTTCCCTTGGTCACGCCATCACGCGTGAACGGTTTTCTCTAATTCTTTTTCGTTGTTGTCAGGAGAAGGTTCTTATGAAAGAAAGAAATAAGAAAATTGCGCCGAAAATTAGGAAATTTAAGAATACTTAACCACCATATAAAATTAAAAAACTGAATATCGTTTAAAACAGATGCTTCGGTCGGAGTTATTTTATTGATAAAAAGTACATGTAAAATAATTAATTTATTATTTCTTACAAAAAAGATGTAAGAAATCTGATTTTCTTAGTGCACATCACGGTTAGGTCAGAGCCATCACGCCTAATATTAAAAGTTCAATTTAATATGGAGTTTTGGTAAGTTTGGATAGACTAACATACACGTTACTAACATAACAAGTGATATACTTGGTTATAAAGAAGAATACAATACTTTTCTTTAATTTGCAGTTTAATTTTCGTTTTTGAAAATGTCAGCAATTAGACGTACAAAATTAAGTCGCAGAACTCGCAATACTGAGAGTCAAAGATATAGAAGAGCAAGTCGAGCAACGGGAACCGCGGAATGAAGTTGAACAGAATCGATGGAATCGAAATCAACAACATAGAAATGTTGCGTTTAACCCCTATCGAGCTGCATTCAATTATAACGTGGAAATCGATTACAGATCACAGCAAATCGTTGCTATTGGACCAATGAACGTTGTGTGCCAATATTGCAAGGCATTTATGTTTAAAAATGAAGCTCCTGGATTGTGTTGCGCGAGCGGTCAAGTCAAATTGACGCCATTGGTACCGCCACCAGAGCCACTACATTCATTGGTTTCTGGAAATGGGCCAGATTCTAAACATTTCTTGGCTCATATCCAGCAATACAATAATTGTTTTCAAATTACGTAATTTGGTGCAACAAAAGTTATTCAAGAAAATTGTATGCCAACTTTCAAGATTCAGGGTCAAATATATCATCTAACAGGTTCCTTATTGCCAACGCCGAATAGTGACTACAAATTTTTGCAAATTTATTTTATGGGCGATTCAGCAAGACAAGTCGATGAGCGTTGTGCACACAACAATTTGGTGAAAAGACCAATTGTGGAACAACTCCAAACGTTTTTTTATGAACATAACGAATTGGTTGCATTATTCACGACTGCTTTGGACCGCATGCCGTCTAATAATCACAAAATTATCATCAAAGCTGATAAGACGCCTGCAGGACAACACGCGAGACGTTTTAAGTCGCTATTGTCGTCGTGGGTGAAAATTTAGAAAACCGAGATATTATTTTACATCGGCGTAGCAATCAACTGCAGCGTGTGTCCGAAAAACATCGATCATATGATGTGTTACAATATCCTACCTTATTTTGGCAAGGTGAAGATGGATAATATCATCTTTCAATGAAGATGATAAATCCAGTTACAGGTTACGAGACTAATAAAAAAGTTAGTTCAATGAATTATTATTCGTACAGACTGATGGTTCGGGAAAATGAGGACAATCATATTATCTTAAAATGTCGGCGTCTCTTCCACCAATATGCTGTGGATATGTACGTGAAAGTTGAAACTGAGTGATTGACATTGAACCAGGCAAAACTGCGTTCTGAAGAATACATTTATCTACGGGATGCCATCAATGCTGATGGAAATGCACAGAATGTAGGTAGAACAACTATTCTCCCAGCAACATACGTCGGAAGTCCGCAACATATGAATACGTTCAGGATGCTATGTCGTATGCCACACCAGATTTGTTTATAACGTTTACATGCAATCCACAGTGGACAGAAATTCGACAAGAATTATTTCTTGGCCAATCACCCATTGATCGCCACGACATTACCGCAAGGGTGTTCAAAAGAAAGGAATATTAAATCCAATCCAATCCAATCCCCCTTGTGGAATATTAATTCCAAATTCCCCGTGTATGGTTGATGGAAAATGTTCAAAACGCTTTCCAAGACAATTAGTAGTAGAAACTATTAGTGGAAATGATGGTTATCCACTTTAGCGCCGGCGATTTTTTTGAAATATTTTTTAAATTAATTATACCAATTCGAATTCAATATTCATAATAACGTCTGTCGGGTCAGCTAGTATATATATATATATATATATATATATATATATATATATATATATATATATATATATATATATATATATATATATATACATATATATATATATATATATATATATATATATATATATATATATATATATATATATATATATATATATATATACATATATATATATATATATATATATATATATATATATATATATATATATATATATATATATATATATATATATATATATATATATATATATATATATATATATATATATATATATATATATATATATATATATATATATATATATATATATATATATATATATATATATATATATATATATATATATATATATATATATATATATATATATATATATATATGTGTGTACCTCTGCTTTATTATTCTCATCTCAAACTTTCATAATTTACTTTCTATAATTGACAAATATTATTAAATAGCAATCTCCTTCTTAACAAATGTTTTAGATCCACTTACCATTAAAAAATAATTTCAATTTTCAAGTCAAAACATTATACAATATACAGAGCCTAATTGAACCTCCTCTAACTGACCATGGAGGACTCATGCTCAGCAGTGAACTTTCTACAATAAAAAATGTAGGTGTTCTTAGAACTGGCGCCCAGCACTAGGGAAGAGACAAAGTAAGTATCCTGGAAACTTATCAGCTGTTTCTCCGCTGTGTAATCACTGCATTTTCTCAATTATCGATTCCATAAACAATACTTTAAACATATTTTGAGCATTAAATTTATTCATAACTACAACATATCAATTTGTCGTGTCGTTAATTTGTCGTTAATCTGATGTGTCGATCAAGAAAAAAATATTTTAACCCCCTTACAGACTCGGAGTACCCCTTTAATAAGGGTTGATGTAAATAAATGCGGGAAATTTATTGTTTAATCTTTAAAAGTATGTAATTACATTTTCTTATTCGCTTTATTTGTTGGATTTAATTTGTTATGTACTTAAAAAAAATGTTAACCCCTTAATATCTTGAAAACATCCCTAAGATAAGGGCTGATTGTAAATAAAATCCAAAAAAAATTCCTAATTTTACAAAAAACGTATTCTTAAACTTCTTATTGACTAAATTCATAAGGTACAAAATGTCTAATACGATAAGAACTTTACAACCCCTTAATACTTTCGGATACCTCAAAATTATGGGTAGGTTGCAACAAAATGCGGAAAATTTAACTGTGTTTTTTTAAGTTTTTTCTTGATCGAAACATCAGATTAACTTTATTTTACCATAAAAAAATTTTGAAATATGCATTTTATAATTTTTGACAGATTTTTTGAATTTTTTTAAAATTTCAACCCCTATTTGAGGGATGTTAGCCTAGCCTTTTGGATGGTAAAATATATTTTTACGTTTCTGATACATCTTATGCAATATGTTAAGCAAATAAATTTCTAGAATACGTATTTTGTACAATATTTAGAATTTTATTATCATTAACCCCAAAATTATGTATGTTTGACGCCATTTTGGAGCCGCCATTTTGAAAATGGTACAAATGCCACTCGACTTCTGAAAGATTATATCAATACAAACATATTCTCTTCAAATTTAGGGTAGAAAGGTGGCCCCGTTGACGTGGAATGCCCTATATATATATAATATAGCTGCTTTATTATTCTCATCTCATACTTTCATAATTCATAATTTTTCACATCAAGTGCCGTATGATCCTACATGATAACAATCACAAGGTATACACTAAGTAGTACCTACTACTAGGTTGATAATGATTCTCTCTACAGTGGCACTTTCCTGTTGCCTTGTCACAATCCGGATTATAACCGGCCTCCACATCGCACTGACATGGGCCACATACAGGATAACCCCACCAACTGGATGGGCAAGGCCACAATACAGGATGGGCAACTATTCACAATACTCGCCTGAAAAGTCAGTAGAGTTGCAACTGCATTGGTATTAAAGTTTGGTACTAAAGTTTCCTCGATGCATGTACCACCGTTTTCATAGGGGCCTACTGAATATACTGGAACACATAAAGGTCCTATATGGCCCTTGTTGCATTCGCAATGTGATCTTCCTCAATCTGTAACACACTGGGATGTAGAAGGACATTCATTCGGGGTCAACATATTTTGAGCATTAAATTTATTCGTAACTACAACATATCAATTTGTCGTAAAACGTGGACATTAAGTTTTTAAAACTGCTTCCACATGAAAAAAACCAAAAGGACAATTATATATATATATATATATATATATATATATATATATATATATATATATATATATATATATATATATATATATATATATATATATATATATATATATATATATCTTTCCTTCCTTCCTTCCCTTTTCCTTCATTTGCTATCTAAAATTGTAAATACAGATTTTTAGGATTTCATGGTAATCAAGCAAAAACATTATTTAAATTATTACACAAATAAAACAAAAGTAATTAAGCACCTAAAAAAGGTACAAATGTATTAAAATAAATTAGATACTTTATTTTCCAACTTATAAATTCTATTTTTTTTGCATACTCGTCAATCGTGGACCTACATAACCATATGGAGATACGTTCTAAAGATACTTGGAAGACCGAACGAACGGTGGCACGTTTTAATTTCATTTGCAGTTAGTCAACGAATCCGGATACGTCACTTCTTCAGGATCTCCTGCATCTCGCTAATATCCTTCTCACCAGGTATAACTCTATTACTCAGCATATCCTGTATCTCGATGAAACTTTTCCCCTTGGTTTCTGGAACGTATGCTATGCTAAAAAACGCGGTAGCTAAACAGGAGCTTGCGAAGATCCAGAAGGTCCCAGCCCTCCCCATCCAGTCATTCATGTCATTGAAAAATTTAGTTACTACGAAGGATGTCGCCCAGCAAAGGCACGCTATACAGGACGCAGAAATCTGCTTAACGTTATTAGGAAATAACTCCGAAGTAAGAGTCCAAGGCACCGTGCATATTCCGAAGTTAAACGAGAATATGTAGAAGATTAAACTGAAGATGGGTATCCAGAAAATCGGATCAGTATCTACCGTCGTGGAATCCTGCAGATAAAAAAACACGCCTAGCGTCGTCAAGGCGACGAACATCCCGAAGCAAGATAGCACAGTCAGTAATTTCCTGCCCACCCGATCCACCAAAAACGGGGAAAATAGACTGGAAAATAACATCGCCAAGCCGACTATAAGCGCGGAAATATCGGAAGCTATTCTAGTACCGGAAGCCTCGAAAATCGGCTGTAGGTAAAACGTGATAGCACAGAACCCAGAAAGCTCTTGAGCGGTTATCAGCACCACGCAGATAAGAAACGCCTTTCGGAGTCCTTTATTTTTAAGTATATCTAAAAAATGCCCGTTTTCATCATTCGTTAAATGGGCCTTGATCTGCTCCAGCTCCACCTTCACTCCTTTCTTGTCGAGCGACCTTAAGAGCATCAGCGACCTCTCGGCTTGGTCCAGTTTATTCACGCCTGCTAAATAGTACGGACTTTCAGGCCCGACGAACAAGAATATCAAGAAAAACGAAGTCGGAATGCATGCCAGTACAATATTAAACCACATGATTGACATGAACGGCCCGATCGCATACGGCAAAAAGTTTCCTATAGCCCAGAATACGTTCAATGTCTGCGACATGGCTCCCCTGCTACGGTCCCTGGATATCTCCGCGATGTACATCGGCAGCAAAGTGTAACCGCCTCCCATAGCGAGTCCCCCTAGAATTCTCCCAAAGTAGAACAGGTTGATATTCCTAGCAAAGGCCATCGTGAAATAGGACACGGTATGGGGCACGGCTATGCAAAGAAGGCCCACTTTTCTACCGAACCTTTGGGAGATCATGCCGAACGGTAGCGGTCCGACGATGGCTCCGATTGTCACGAGGGATCCGATCCACGCATCCTGCTGCTCGGTAATGGGTTTGCCCAGGGGGTTCACGGAGGAGTCGTTGGAGTACAGTTTGGGATACACCGGGGACGTCCATGAGAGGGTTATATCGCCAGAAGTGGCCAGGAGGTCAACTGAAAACGAAAATTTCGTTACGTCTCACATAGCGGCCAAAGACCTAAAAGCTGGCAATAAATCGGTGACTGTATATTGACGTAACTTTTAGTATCTGCTGATTTTGTTTTAATGTATAAAATATTCAAAAATTTCGATAGGGTTCAATCAAAAAATTATTGTTGAAAGAAAATACCCTCACTGTATACTATACCTATAATAATAATACTCACCAGCTAAAACAGTAAGAAGAGTATAACTGAACGGCTTCATCACACTACGATTGTTAAATCCGCGATTAAAAGATACAATAATAATTATTTACTATCGTACTGATAATTACGTCCTTCCAATTTTGTATCTTCCAATACAATTACTTAAGTATATTTAAACATTATATTATGTTTAAAACTATATTTCCATGTAATAGATAGTTATAAAGGTTTCAAAGGGACTGTCACGTAATATTCGTATCTGGTAAATTAACGTATTAATCTTCAACATTGTTGTGTTGAGATCAAATATTTATACCTAACGTTTTCGATAAAAATTAAAAATAATCTTCTCTTTTGATAACATTATGTTTCTTTAATCTTTAGCCTGCCTCACGCAGAGAAGTACATACACGGTGAGCGAACTATGACATGGCTAATAAGCTAATACTTAGATATTCTTTATAGCCCAGTCAGTAATTGCAGGTTTTCCGCTCCGAATTCTTTCATTTTTGGGCATTTTTCAAAAGAGGATTTTATTTACGACATATTTGACATAGGCAAAAATGAGTGTTTTGATTATTTTTGAAGGTTACTAATCCACCACTGATCGAACTAATACTCATAAAACATATATTGCCTTGCCAAGTATCGAAAAATATTTGAAAACATTTTAAAAACATATGATATTCACACAGCACACTAAAATACAAACAACTTAAAATTCCTTTACACAACATTAAAAGACAAAATCCACTTGATAAAACTACACACTGTATATACGAAATTCCATGTAAACAATATTACAAGTCTAAAAAAACATTCTAATGAAACAGGTCATCAATTTAACTACGAAAATATTAAAGTTATTAATAAGGAACAAAATTATAAAACACGGCTAATCATGGAATCAATTTATATTCAAAAAATCCTAATGCATGATGTAATAACAAAAAAGTTACAGAACATCTTTCTACAATCTACAATTTGTTAATATAAAAATATTAAATAAATTTAAAAAAAACATGGGTTTTCCGGTTTCTTTAGGTTAAATCAAGCGTTGAGCACTCGGTTTTCGATATCGCTGAATCCAAATATCATCAACCAAACCAAATATCAAAAATCGATTTTGACTAATGACAGCTGTCAAAAAAGCGGTCAAGAAAAATGAATTTTTTTTATTTAAAATTTTTAGGATTTTTTATATTTTAACACAAATCAAGTAGTTTCGTTGTAAAAAAATTGGTAACGTGTTTTTCGCTAAAAGACAAATGTCAATTAAGCTGTCAATGAATTTTTAGTTTTTTTCAATTTCTCAATTCGGAAAATAGTTAAGTGTTTCAATGCAGGTAAATCCGAATATGATGTCAAAAAGGAGTTGGGACTCATGACAGCTGCCATAAATATTAGTTATAAAACGACACTAATATATTGTTTTTAAATCAATATGTTTATTGACACCTGCCATTTATGTCGAAATTAATAATATCTCTCCTTGCAAAAATCGAAAAAAACATTTAAAGTTTAATTGATATTTAATTGAGATGTAATTGACAGTATTAAAGTATTTAAAAAAAAGAAAATTGACAGTTGTCATTTAGTAAAAATGATATATAATTTTTTTACGACGAAACTATACTATATTTGTATTTAAATTTAAAAAACCCCAAATGTTTTATTTGTCAAAAAATTTATTTCTATTGACAGCTGTCAAGAGTCCAAACTCGTTCACATCATCCTCGGATTTCGCTGTATTGAAACACTTAATTAAGACTATTTTCCGAATTGAGAAATTGAAGAAAATATAAAAATTCGATTAAAAACTTCATTGGCAGCTTAATTGACTGTTGTCATTTAGCGACAAACACGTTAATAATTTTTTTGCGACTAAACTTTACTTGATTTCTGTTAAAATATAAAAAACCTTACCTTAAAATATTGCATAATCAAAAAGTGAATTTCTATTGACAGCTTTTTTGACAGCTGTCAAGAGTCCAATCTCGTTTTTGACATCATATTCGGATTTGGCTGTATTGAAACACTTAATTAAGAGTATTTTCCGAATTGAGAAATTGAAAAAAAAATTAAAATTCGATTAAAAATCTCATTGACAGCTTAATTGACATTGTTGCCATTTAGCAAAAAACACGTTAGTAATTTTTTTGCGACAAAAAATTTACTTGATTTGTGTTAAAATATAAAAAAAACCTTACAATTTTGAATAATCAAAAAATGAATTTCCATTGACAGCTTTTGTGACAGCTACCAAGAGTCCAAACTCGTTTTTGATATTATATTCGGATTTCGCTGTATTGAAACCCTTAATGAAGAGTATTTTCAGAATTGAGAAATTGAAAAAAACCTAAAAATTAGATTAAAAAATTCATTGACAGCTTAATTGACAGTTGTCATTTTGCGAAAAACACGTTACCATTTTTTTACAACGAAGCTCTGCTTAATTTGTGTTAAAAGATAAAAAAAATGCTTAAAATTTTAAATAATCAAAAAATTAATTTTTCTTGACCGCTTTTTTGACAGCTGTCATTAGTCAAAACCGGTTTTTGACTAATGACAGGTTAAAGACGGTTATTGATCGACTTTTTTCGATTTAGTTGGAGCACTCAAAAAAATCGGGACTTTTCCAAAATAAGGACCACCCTAATATATATATGACAAAATCGCATTTGTTCGGATTTTACAATAAAAAAAAATCATACATATTTCAGAAAAACTTTCTGATTTGAGAGATAAGGTTGAGATATTTTAGAACAGTAGGTACTTCTGATCTCGTAGATATTTTAGAAGCAGCTGTTAGGTACCTATTGCACAATAGTTTTATACTGACTTGCTAAAGACATAGAATTG